>DF245363.1:6247-18378 GCA_000507305.1 Breviolum minutum Mf 1.05b.01 | reverse complement strand
GGATGGATGGATGGATGGATGCTTCCATGTATGGATTATTTTGATACCTACATTTGGCTTACACTTATAAATGTAGGCAAATATTCCATACATGGAGCATTTGGGGATGAATGATTGATGGATGGATGATGAATGATGGATGGATGATTGATGGATGGATGATGGATGATTGATGGGATCACCAAACGAAAATAGCCTGGCATATGGTACTGTAGTTCGCAACACATTTTCATTTTGGTATCTCTTTTGCTTGGTGAAGTCGTACGGTTTCAATCAGATTTCCATTCAGTATGATCGAACCCTATCCAAGCTTTCAATCGCGAGAACATTTAATCATCCTTTTTTCTGCTGAACCTTTCTCCTGCTTGTTTTTCTCCACCCCACAAATTGATGCCAAAAATCTACCAACAAAAAATGGGGTTTCTCCACCTTGCCGTTGGGGTCTTCTGACTCATATTTTTTCATGCAATAACCTGAGGTCTTGGCGGGTCTGCGTATGCATCAAAATCATCCTGGTATCCAAGCTTTTGGTTTGGGAGCTTTGGGAAATCTGGCCACGGCCGAAGACAACTGCGTGGTTCCTTGGCTGCCACTGCGCCGACGTGTTTAAGTGGCAGCGGGGTGCCCTTTTTTTGCAAAGGCAAACTTGTGCCATTTTTTTGATGATTTCTTGAGGTTAGCAAAGTTAAGTGGTTGTAGCTAGGACATGTATGGAGAATTTCGCTTATTTTGAGGTTAGGATACAATTGTGAACCAACCTACTTACAAATTTACTTAGCTAGCCTCTTGCTGGCCTCTTGGATTATCGAAGTAGGAGGAATCCCATCATCCTTTCCAGACAAATTCCGTGCCGTGAAGACATGGTTTCTGAGGTGATTCTTAAGGCCGGTGCTATCGATATGGAGACTTGGCATAGAAAAGGGTACCCTCCAGGGGATTAACATATCCCACCTTGGAAAAAGGAAAATCATCTTCAAAATGGCATTTTTTGGGGATATGTTAGTTCCCTGGAGGGTAACCTGGGTGGTGGCAACTCAAAGATTTTTTATTTTCTACCCGGATCCCTGCAAAGATGATTCCCAATTTGACGGTTGTATATTTTTCAAGTGGGTTGGTGAAAAACCACCAACTAGGCGGTAGATACCCTCCTTGAAAGTAATAGCGAAAAACCCCTGAAAATCCATGGTGGGGTTTGATGAATAACAGGATGGCCCTTTTTCAGAAGCAAAATGTGATTTTCAGGGAAGGTAGGCCGGTAGGCATGTCAGGGAAGGATGGACAGTAAGAAATCGGGAGAGCCTAACAGTAGGTTTCTAGCTGAAATTCAGGGTTTTTCACCACGTTGTACCTGCCAAGATGGGCCCCCATCACCAGTTACAAGTAGTTTTATCTCCAGTTTTTCCGGGGTGAGTCATACCCTCAGTGAAAAAAAACCACGAGGTGATGCATGCAATGAATGCTTGGAAAGATGAAGCACGAGTACAACACTTTGCTTGTTTGGCCTTATCCAACTTTGCCCATGATGACTCCAACAAAGTGGCCATTGGTATCTTGGGCAATTCAGCAATTTCGATCATTTTTTTGAGATTGGATGGATGGATGGACGGATGGATAAGTGATTTTGGTCCGTTTTGGTCCGAATGAAATTGGAAGCTCTTTTTGAAGGCTGCTTCCCTACATTTCTACATGTGGCAAATCTGCTGGTGTCTTTTTCTGTTTGAAAAGTTTGATCATTGCAGATGTTGAAGTTGTTGATGGCCCAACATGAATGGTCCCCTGGCCAGCTCATCTCCCGAGCTGGAGATCATGCTCTCATGTATTAATGGAAGTTTCACTTACAGGACGTGCTGGTGGCAACAGGATGATCATCTCATCTATGCAGAAGCACTCGGACCATGCAGGGGTTCAAGAACAGGCTTGCGGAGCTCTTGCCAATTTGGGGGTTCACCAACAGAATATGGTGTCCTGGCAGCATGATGTGGTGGGATGATGATCATGCTTTCATCCATAATTTTACTGACCGACTTCATCTTCCAATCTGTTTGTAACATTTTTTGCAATTTGAACCAGCCAATCCGATCATGGTTCAAAAACTTCCCCCTTCCAGATTCCAGATCTCCCGAAAAAAAAATCCATCCCAAAACCTTTCCGGACCACAAAAAATCGACCGAACTTCAAATCCTCCCAGGTGGAGATTGCTCAGTTGAGTGGTATTGAATTGGTCATTGCATCCTTGAAGCGATTTCCTACTGAGCCTGGTGTCCAGGAGAAGCTCAGCTTCCAGGGAGCTGAAAGCAGCCGGCGGCTGATGTGTGAATGGTATGGTCCATGGTACTAGTTACTAGTGTATTGGAACAACCCAATCGTAACAACAACAAGAACAACAGAGGATTTTTGAAGTATTCCAAGTCGCAAGTCTGATTTTCAAATGGCAAATGTCATCGTTAGAATCATTTAGATTCCAGTCCTTGCAATCAACTCTTTCAATAGAAGTTGCAAAGGTTCTGAAAAATCCACCCCCAAGAAAATACGGTTGATGGTTCAGAAATCCCACGGCCAACCATCGTTTGGATGGTGCTAAGACCTTGTAAATAATGGGGATGTTTTACCATATCAACTGGTGATCCCCAGATTTCTGAAGCATCAACAGTATGTAAATGTGTTTTTTTTCCTGTTTTTTTTTGGAAGGGAAGTGAAGTTTGGTAGCATCCATCACTTCCTACTGAGGAACGGTTGCTTCGCCTTGAGCAAGTTTTTGACCATGCCCAATGAGTCCTATCGACAACGCATGAAACAAGCGGATGCAGAGGTGGGGAAGGTGGAGGTCGAGAGGTTGGTTAAAGGAGGCTATAGGAGGCTGGTACCTTTTTTTTTGAAAGACACATAGCTTTTTGGATATAAGAAATATGATTAAATTATGGTTGAAGCATGATAACTATATACTAAGTATAGATAAGTTCTCGGTTTGCATTTTTTTTGAATAGCAATAGGAATCCATCCAGATTGGTCCCTTGATTTTTCTTTTGTTGGTGGTATCGTCACTGAAAGTGTTATGATTTAAGTTTTTCCCGAGGCTGCTTTGGAAGTGATCAAGACTTCCAAACCTTCATTTGACGTGAAGATTTGTTGCAATGTGCTTCTTCGTCGTTTGGGAGAAGAAGCACAAGCACCCGGGGCCCCCGGGGCCCCCCAAGGTATGGGAGGATGTGGTTTAGGAAGTGCGATGGGAGGAATGGCCCCTATGGGCCCAGCACCTCAATCTGTGTCACCAATGGGAATGCAACAAATGCAACAACCCATGCAGCAAGGCAATTTTAAAGGTGGTCCGGGACCAGGATTTGGACAAGGTCCACCAGGTACAATGGGACCAGGTACAATGGGACCAGGAGGTCCTATGGGACCAGGAGGTCCAATGGGACCAGGAGGTTGTATGGGACCAGGAGGTCCAATGGGACCAGGAGGTTGTATGGGACCAGGTCCTATGGGACCAGGAGGTCCAATGGGACCAGGAGGTCCAATGGGACCAGGACCTGGTGGCTTTGGTCCTAAAGGAAAAGGCAAGCCAGTTGGCATGCCAGGATATGGGAAGGGCAAGGGCAAGTAGACTACAAAGATTCCCTTTCCGGCTGACATGTCCTCAACAGACGTAGATTTCATGACAATATTCAGAGAATCTAGTATTCTTAGTTCTTGGAGAAGCATCTCTTTACATGCATCAAATGACACACAGATGTACCCAGATTGACTGCTCCGCTTCTGACGTGTCAGCTGCTCGATGAAGATTCGTGTCAGTTCCGCGCCGAAAAAAACGGCGCAAATTGCTTGATTCCAGCGAAGATGGAGCGAGGAAAAAAAGGAGAAATGGCTTCTGATTCGGTAAATATGGCTAGTTAGTTCATTTTGAGAAACTTTAGGCAACAACAAACCTATCAAAAACCAAGAAATTGAAGACAATTTCATTCGTTGCAACAGATTGCAACCCTGGACCTGACTTTGACTTGACACTTCACCTGGTTTTTTCATATCATGCACAGGGCTACGCAAGTCGAGGAGACGGGAAGTTGGTGGGTTGGTGCGGTGGTGCATTTTTCGCTTGGGATTCACCTTTTGATTCAACCACTTTCCTACCATTTTTCCTAGCATTCTCCCTGTATTTTTTTTCTCCGAAAAAGCTGACAAACAACTTGGAGAGACCCAATTTTTGGAACATTAAAACGACATGGATGTGTTGTTTGAACATGTTGGAAAGGAACTTTACCTTCAATTGTTTAAAATAGATGGAAACCACCGGGGATGAAAGTAGATGATGTGAGTCCCAATGTTTGAAGGTAACACTCATTGGGTGGTTGATTCACATTCCCCTAGACCTTGGAATCTTCTAACCACAGCCGTCGAATTGATCCTTTTCAAACAGTAACACTGTTCATAAGGGTCCAAGGTCCATTCAATTGGCCGAGTTGCTGTGAATGAGGGACGGTTGATGCTTCAGAAATCCAGCCGAAAAAACCAGTTGATATGGTAAAATATCCCCCATTTTTTGCAAGGTTTTAGCAACATCCCAGGTGGTGATGGGCGGAATTCTGAAAGTTTAAACAGGAGGATGCTATTCAAATTTTTGAGGGTTGGAGATACTGCAACCTCAGGGCGTGGCTCGTCCAAATCATGGCCTCTTGAGCGATGCTGACATGTATTGAAAAAGGAAGGGGATCATCTTTGTTGGAAGAAAAGCATCTTGCTCAAAATCACCAAAAAAATCAAATTGACTTACTTTCAAAAACGAAGGCTTCGGCTTCAAATTTTTCCCCCCCTGTTTTTTTTCCAAAAAGATGCATTTGTTTTTGGGGGGGAAAAATCCCATTAGGTTCAAATCTTGACCTGGCGGAAAACTTCCAGGTCTAGTGGCACCCAAGGCCGAGGGTCGAGTAGAAAGGCCCGGCCCAGTGGAGTTGGTGGGTTGGGACCGCCATTTGTTGGGCTGTGGAAGCCACCCATGGTGGGCACGGTTCCCCCCCCCCCAAAAGAAACACAGCTGGATTTTTTCGGATCGATCCGCATGAAGCCATTTTGGATGAAGTTGAAAGATAGGGATGTTCAGGGTAGAGTTGAGTTGCTGATTTTTCGAATGACTTGAAGGAAGTTATTATTTTCGGCCCGCCTTCAACAAGCAATTCTGCTTGCAGGTCCAGCGAGACAGACTGCCAAGGCAAAGTTTTTATGAAACTGCAAGCGGACATTTTTGTGGAGCACGAGGATGTTTTTTGGTTTCTGTTCATTTATTGTCGTTGTCGTTGTTGTTGTTGTTGTTGTTGTTGTTGTTGTTGTTGTTGTTGCTACATTATCTGGCATTCGCTTCGCCGCGAACAATCAGCAGGTGCCACGGCAGGCGTCGACGCACCACCACAAGATTCCAAAGAGGTGGAACCCTTGCGATGTTGGAAGTTGCATTTCGGAGTCTTAGTTCTTGCAATATGGAACGGTTGGAAAAGACACAGTATACTACTGCAATCCACAATAACATTATATATATAAGTTATATATATATATTTTTATTTATATTACATACAATCATACATATACATATAAAGACATATAAAGAAATCTGTCTTGTAAAAGAAGATGTGGACTTTCTATCGTGCTTTGCCTGATAGCAAGTGACCTGCGAAAACGTGGTGTGATTTGTGAGGTCCTACTTGAGAGATGGAAAGCCGCATGGTCAGGGCCTGGGCCCAACGCAGAGGGCGGATGCCCGATGTGTGCGCCGGAAAGCCTAGGTTTTTTGATCAACGCCCATGGAAAAGGTAAAGATCTTTACAAAGGAGGTTGGAATGGAAGTTCCAAGCATCATCTCTTTTATTTTGATGAGTTGTTGAACTTCATTGTGGTGGATTTTTTTTGCAAATCACTTTTGAGTCAACCAGCAAAAGTTGTGGGAAGTGGACTGCATTGGTAAGGTTGGCTTGCTGGTGTGAGGCGTTGGACCTTTTTTTGTTGGACAACTTGGGGATCTTTTATGACTGTGCACGATCTTTCGAGCACATTTGAAAGACCTTGAACATGAATGAGATTCACTGAGAACCTTGCAAGTCATGCCAGTCGATTTGTAAAGCGTCCGTTTGCGACTTGCGAATTTCAACCTCCTATCAAATTGACAAAAACATCATTGGCTGTATACTTTTCAGCCATGAAATCCACCAGCGACTTGGATCATAAAGATATTCCCAAACAATCCATCCTCATGAAAGATCAAATCTACACTATGTGTTGAATTTCCGGCAACATCTTCCAATCTTTCTGGCGAAACCCAAGGGAAAAGACCATCTGTGAGAATTCAAGTGTGATGCAACACCCTACATACTCCCTGGAAAATCAACATGGAACCTTAAAAATCACCCAATTGAAAAAGGAAACTCATCTTCCAAATCTTCATTTCTTAAGGTTCCATGTTCCATATGTTACTTTTCCATAATCTTCAGGTTTTGATTCTTTAAATCTTCCATGGGTGTTTCCGAAAAACGGTGGCTATTTTTCGGTACGAAACATCCATCCAGCAGGCGTTAAATGCTGCTCGCAGTGTCCCTTTGGCCTGGATCCCGGATGCGGAAGATATGGCGGGAAGAAAATTCAGGGGATTGGGCGTTTTTTGTTGAACAACAACCAGGGTTTTCGTTTGCAGATTTTTTGGGGTGGCATTTTTTTTTCGTTATGTGTTAGGATTTGGGAGATTTGGGAGATTTTGTTTTCGCATGATTTGTTGATATCTATGTATGGTAATATTATGTATACAAAACCTTGATTTTTCATGGTTTTGGGGGATCATGGTATATATGCATATATCCTATATTAGCATTGGCTTCTCTAACTTCTGAATTTCATTTCTTCATCTGCAAGGTAATGAGTGTTCGAAATCGCATCCAAGGGTCTCTCAGGTATCAGCCGATACCGAAAAAAAACAAAAAAAACCTGGAAGAGTTTCACGGCTGGTTCACCTACAGCCATCACCCATGCTTTTGTAAGGAAGTCATGATCTGAGCCCCAAACCTCCATTTTTGGACATGGAACCCAGCTGTTAATCTTCCAGGGTGTACTATGTACAATATCCACTTCTTCAGACTTCCAGAAATACTTGCGACGACATGTTTTTTAAGAATTGAGCAACACAATATACGTTACTAATATTAACATGGAACCTGAGAAATGGAGAAACATCTACAGATCCAAACCGCCCCCTTTTTGCTGGGGGAACCCACGGTGTTGACGTTCCACGTGGATGTTGGTCACTCTTTGAAGTGAAAAGGTCGCCCACACCCGAGAGGAACGACGAACAGCGGATGCCCAAGAGAGAAGTTGTTGAGGGATTCAATACGCAGTGATCATGATCGTTTTTTTTAAACATGATTGTACATGTGGGGGTTTCCTAAAATGGTGGTACCCAACAACCATGGGTTTTTCCCACTAAAAATGATCATTTTGGGGTGTTTTGGGGGTACCACCATTTAAGGATATCTATTACTAGAATATTACTAGATAAACACTTCTTGCTTCTTTTTTTCAAAAAAGACCTGGCAATTCCCACTTTTGGACTTTAAACACCAGATTAAGAAAAATGCAGCATTGAAAAGAACACAAGAGTCCATAGAGAGTCACCCTAGAGCCCAGATTTCACCAGCATTTCTGTCGAAAAATCCCACGATTCCGAGGCGGTGTTGTTGTCCAACGCGACGAAACGAAGGCATGATGAAGCACTGTTTGTGAGGATGCTCAGCTGGTTTCTTTGAAATTTGAATTGCTTAAATCGAACTAAAACCATTGATCTCAGTTTGAAGTGCAGTGATGATATATAATAAACACCTGAATAACACACTGGAGATGTGATAAAAACTCTGCAAATAGTGATGCAAAGTATAAGTACCTATTGGTGCAGGATTTATAATGATTTAAGAGTATGGTTAATACACTATGCACAATTCATAGACTTCCTGTAATATTCTGTAAATTCAAATGGTTTTATCACACATCTATCAGCAGTGATGAGCATTTCATGACCTTTTCCCATACACATTTCCAACAAAAATGAGTTTTGTAGTTCACACCCTTGTGATTTTCCATACATTTTCCATACATTTTCCACCAAAAATATCCGACCAAAAAGGTCCCACACCGAGTCCACCGTTTTGGAACCTCCCAGGCCTTGCGACGACGTCACGACTTTTGGAACGCCTTCTTGCAGCTCTGCGGCGTGCATTTCGATTCGTGACTTGGTGGTTTTTTAGGTGCGAAAAACGGGGCAAAGGTCATACAACAAGGTCCCTAATTGAAAATGATGTGAGCATTAAACATGTACTAAACATGTATGTATTTGTCTATATATACATATATACTCATTTACATCTTTGGTTGAATCAGAAAAAATCATTTAGGTAAGGAAGTTTTTGTAGCTCTTTCTTAAGGTCATTGCTGATTTACAGCGAGCAATTTGAGGTGGCAATATTATCATTTGTATATATAATTTGCAGAATCATATTTAATATTTGATCTCTGCTTGGCAACCAAATGATGCAATGATACTTATATAGAATATCTTTGAAGGTATGTGGAACATCAGTTTTTTTGCCACAGCTGCCACAGACATTTTTTGCCCGGTAGCACTGGCTACTTCCTCCCCCCCTTTCAAAGCTACTTGCTTCCCAAACGATTGCGCCAGGGTCCAAGCTTTTGTAATTTCTGAAGTGTTTGTCCAAGAAAAGCCTTACATGATTGGGCCACCTAAATGTTTGCAAGTGGATTTATTCTTGGTTATATATACATATACCGTGTTGCAACTGGGTTGATTTGTAGGGTTTGGAGTGGTTATAACGTTTAAAAACAGTGAGGGCCCCTCACTGTATTGATTGGAAGACCTTTTCGTTCAACTTCCCCGGTGCGCTCCAGTAATTAATCCCCCAGCGAGTGATGGCAATGATAGTACCAGCATGTGCCAGCGCTGTGGGAGAAGGGCGTTTTTGGAGCTTGAGGTGCTAAGCATCAGTGGAGAATGCATGTTGACATTGAATGTAGCAGACTCCATGCTTGGTCGTGAGTTGTGGAAGATGACATGCTTCGACAAAAGTTGTTGACCACAAAAAACAGAGACCTGTCACGGCCCAATGCCCTTTAAAGTCCGTTCTACGGGATTCTATATGGCAAATCATAAACGTGAGTTCCAAACCACCACTAGACATGCAACTATACATTAGTTGAAGGCCCCCTAGTTGTAAATGAGATGTGACATTAGTAAACCCTACTTAAATCCAGTTGTAAATGGGTGGAGCTACCTGAAAAACAAGTTGCTGTTAATTTCTATCAACATTATCCCTAAAACCAGCCACAGTTGCCTTAAAAAAATGGTACACTATGTCCAGGTAGGTAGGTGTATATAGATCCACTTACAACAGCTCGGATCTACACTGCCGAATCGCACCGAAGACTTCCCGCCTTTCTAAGGTTCACCCCCTGGCCGAAGCAGGGCTTAGCTTCAGTGAGCAGAAGCCCTACATTTGTCAGGGCTTCCCAACGGGAGAGATTCCAAGCACAAGTTTGATCAAGAGTGGAAATCATGAGAATCACCTAGAGAAACGGAACTGACACGAAATTCGGGGTACAAAACAAGCCATCAAAAATTTGATCATGGTATTTTGCAGTATGTTCGACATTGGAATACTGTATCCATTTTAAGGGTGAATAATTTTGAGCCACGGCCAAATGCTCCATGTTGAGAGGGGAAAACCGATAGTTTTTTTGGTTTGCAACCCTGCACCACAAAGACAAGGGCAAACTCACTTTTTGATGGGACCAAAGGTGAACCAGAAAAAAAAGACTCACCACGCAACAATCATGGAAATGAATACAATGAATACATTGAATACCAGGAATTCTGGATGATTTTTTTCTAGATGAACAAAAAACGACTTCGGACGTCAATTTCTAGTTTCCAAAAGGTTGAAAACAGAAATCTTGGTGCCAAAGCTGCTTCGTGCCAGCTGGCTGCGACCGCAGGAGCTTCCCATTCCTGGTGCAGAACGTTCCTGTCAAGAGCTGTTAAGGAAAGTACAGAGTCGTTCGGGTGACCCAGGGGAGCTGAGATTTTTGACAGGGAAATTGCTGGTTGTTTGAAGCATCCATCCATTTGTTTCAATGACTTGCATTAAAGGATATGTTACATTTTTTTGTTTGGATGTTTTTTTTTGAAAAATATAAGGGTGATGTGGGGAGATGGTCACATGAAATCATATCTTGTTGATTTTTGTATTGGATTTTTTTCGCTAAGTTGTATGAAGATTTGATCCCAGCCTTTCCGACCAATCCCTTTCCCAGGTTGGAGAGGCATCTTGGCCCGACGACGCGTGGCAGCCTTGCGTTTGGACCAGCTGTGCCAGGCGGTTGAGCCGGAGCCAACTCGTGACGAATCTTTGTAGCGCATCCACATGCAGATTTTTGCAAGCGGCCCAACAAAAACCTATATGAATTTGCTGTAGATGGGGGGATGAAGTTCACTACCCAGTTACATTAAGAGATTATGTAGAGGAAGCCATTATTATAAGTACCCCGTCAGGAACTTAATCAGGATTTCATGGTTCATGTCAGCCCAAGAGTTCAACTTTAACAGCCCAGCTGTTGACAGGCCTTATCACAAAGTCAACAGAAGCGTTTCGTTCAGCTGCAGGCGGAGATCCGAAGGTCTTTTTTGTTGGGTGAAAATTGGATTTTCGGGTCAAGAAATCCCATGTTGATGGTTCAGAAATCCCAAACAACCACCCGGGATGGTGCTAAAACCCTGTAAATGATGGGATAAACTACCAACCTCAACTGGTGCAGGATTTCTTCCATCAACAGTATGTTTGTTCCTGGCAGTTCTTTGTGAACCTGTTTGGGATGCTTAAGTGAGCCTTTCAAAGGTTGTTGGTGACCTCCAACCAAGGGATAAATCCAGGTCACGAATTGAATTGACCTGGTTGATATCATGCTGGTCGATGCTACAGGTGTTTGAAGATTTTCAATGTACTTTCCCTAAACCTGACAGTTCGCACCTGAAAATAGGGGTTCCCAAAAGGAAAGGTTTGTCCAAAATGTCTTGAAGACTACCCCCGCCCGGAAAACTAACATGTCCCATGAAAAGGGATGGGAAAAAAACAACATGGATTTAAGACAGATTGATTTTTGTTGACCAAAAAAAATCCAAACAAAAAACTCTTAAACAACTCACGAGTTGAGGTTGATAGATCTAATTATCCAATTTCAAAACGGTTTTACTGTAATCCAAATGGTGGTTCTAATGGATTTTGTCTCCAAGAATATGAAGACATTGCAACATAGCCTTTCTCAAGGTATTATTTCTATCACTTGGAATTGGGCAGGCAAAAACAGAGACTGTTGTTGTGTTTTGGCCAGTTCGCCCTCTTGACAGTGACACTTATTGGCTTTGTCGCCCGGTTTCTGATGAATTCGCCTCCGGGACAAAACAAGCGTCGACGCATCGATGGCAATGATAGTGCCGGCACTGTGGGAGAAGGGTTGATAGAGCTCGAAGTGCTAGGCATCAGTGGCGAATGCATGTTGACATTGAATGTAGCAGACTCCATGTGTGGTCGCGAGTTGTGGAAGATGATTTTGGACAGAATTCCATCCAAGCCGGGCCTTCAGCTAGTTGTGTCCCATACTTCAAGGCTTGTGCTGAATGAAAGTCTGCAACAACAAGGGCTTAGGGGTCAACGGGCACAGGTGTCGGCTACCTACATGCCTGTCAATTTGCATACTGCCTGGCGTTTTGCCCACGGACACAGGGTTGAGGATGAAGAGTTCTCATTAAATGGGATTACGGACGTGTCAGGGGTTAGTGAGCAAACGCCTGCCTTGCTGCACAATTTGCCCGAGAGCCTTCACACCTTGATTTACATGAGCTTCAATCAGGAAATTCATCACATTGACATCAAGTTGCCACCAGGCCTTCAAAGTTTGACTTTTGGAACAAATTTCAATCAGAGCCTGGACAACGTGACATGGCCAGCAGGCCTTCAAAGCCTCACTTTTGGAATATGTTTCAATCAGAGCCTGGACAAGGTGACATGGCCAGCAGGCCTTCAAAGTTTGACTTTTGG
>DF245362.1:0-19853 GCA_000507305.1 Breviolum minutum Mf 1.05b.01 | reverse complement strand
CTTTCACCTCTGTGAGCTTGCTTTGTTCTGAAGAGCCATGGGGAGCCCCCAAAGCTTACCCTGGATATCATATGGCTACAACTTTACCATCTGTAAGGGCGACACCCCTACTGCCGCCAAACATGTGGTGAACATCATTCCAGAGGGATTTGGACATCCCTACGTTTGACATTAATTCTGACATACCTTCTGACATTCTTTCTGACATATCTTCTGGCATTCTTTCTGACATATCTTTTGNGACATTCTTTCTGGCATATCTTCTGACATTCTTTCTGACATTCTTTCTGACATTTCTTCTGACATTCTTTCCGACATTCTTTCTGACATATCTTCTGACATTCTTTTTGACATATCTTCTGACATTCTTTCTGACACATCTTCTGACATTCTTTCTGACATTCTTTTCTGACATTCTTTCTGATATATCTTCTGACATTCTTTCTGACATATCTTCGGACATTCTTTCTGACATATCTTCGGACATTCTTTCTGACATTTCTTCTGACATGCGTGAGGTACACACAACACTGAATGCACTAATCGCAGTTGAGGTCCGGCACGCCACACTGAACTCACAGGATCGCGGTTGGGGTCCGGGACGCCACACTGAACTCACAGGATCGCGGTTGGGGTCCGGCACGCCACACTGAACTCACACAATCGCGGTTCGGGTCCGGCACGCCACACTGAACTCACACAATCGCGGTTGAGGTCCGGCACGCCACACTGAACTCACACAATCGCGGTTGAGGTCCGGCACGCCACACTGCACTCACATGGTCGCAAGAGAGGGACAACACGCCACACTGCACTCACATGGTCGCAAGAGAGGGACAACAAGGAGGAGAGGAGAAGAAGAGGAGGACAAGTGACTGACATAAAATCTAACAACCCTCACCTGACAGGTGGGGAAAAAACTCAAAACATATTCTCTCAAATGTTGGTTGGATGGTGATGAATCCCATGGTTTTCACGTAAGCAATCACCTTAAACAGATCCAAGAGAAGGAATGATTTTTTTCCAGGTTCCCAGCTGTCAACCAACCCTTGGACCGGGATTGAAAAGTACCTGGCATGGAAAAAAACAAATTCACCAAGCAATAGATGTTGGATAACATGGAACTACATGGCAAGTGTCTTTGTTGAAGGGAGTACCAATTCCAGGCATTATAAGACACCAACCCCAACAAGGCACCAAGTTTCCGGGAAAGCCCACAAGAATACCATACAGCTGTCAAAACTATCATACTTTTGCTGCGTGTTTAAGATTCCCCCCGACATGACCTTTCTTTCATGTTCCCTGAATTGTTTACCCTTAACATATTGCCACTTCATCACTATAGAGCAATGGCAACAAAACCTTGACCGCAAATTCCATGAAATTGTGATTGGTTTTTAGGCACCCTTACATTGGCGTGTATGGCTTGTTAAAGTATTGGTAAAGCCCTCTATAACTGGGTAGTTTCAACTATATTTCTCTCATGTTCATTCCTAGACCTTGACCTGAACTGCAATCCAGTAAACAAACATAGCAATGGAAAACCCCCATCTTGAATAGGAAATACATCTTCAAATGGTGGATGTTCCATTGCTATGTTAGATTACCGGAGTGTATATAATTAAAATGTATAAGGCTGTTTTGGGAGGGAATTCCCCTACTTTTCACCACCATTTGGGGGACTTCCCATCTTGCCCCCCTTGACAGATTTGCACCTCTGCACGTGGGCCTGATTTCAAAATAGCCATGACATCGTCAGGAACTTTGCTGACATCCTTGGGGAGGGACGGCCACGCTTGGAGGATGGGCCCCCAACTATGGGTCCAACAGAAATTTGCAACAGGAAAACTTAAGTTTAACATAGGGGTTATGACCCCAGGCAAACCCGTTGGCCATTTACTCCATTTAAAACTAGTAGATCTAGTAGGGGCCCACCTTGTAACCGCACATAACCACTTATAACATTAAAAACCCAAATGTACCTCGGGGTATATGATATGACCATCTCATTCTCACTTTGATACCACCAGATTGTGTTCAGTTTCAATGGTAACCCCAACGAACCCGCTACACCCAATCGTTGAAGTCACCCCATTCACTTCGGGGAACCATAATCTGCATGGGAAGCCGTGGGGGAATGAAGTCACCTAAGTTACCCCTAAACATACCAAAAACCAATGGGACGCCGATACAGATTCACACACATATTTTGAAACAACAGCTTCACGTTGTGGCTCGGGAGCACTGACTTGGGCTGAGTGCTGGACCGCAATGAGATCGTCAAACCCGATCACCTCTCTTGGCTTGACAATAGTCCCACCATGGAGGTATTGCTCAAGAGTGGTTGGCAGCCGTAACTTACCCTGAAATGATACTCTTAGCTGCCAGAGTGTGGCGCCGCCAGTGATCCGCTCAAGTTTGAAAGGCACCGGAGGGGTAGCGGTGATGAGCATGGCGAGACCATTCTCGCCAATCGCTCCGGCGTGGAGAGCCACCAGTCGAGTATCCTTGTTATTTCCTTGCCCCATCATTGGCAACCCTGATTCACTGGTGTGAACCTACCTCCGAATTTGTGGCTCACCCACCAAGTATAAAATGTTGAGCAGTTGCTGGGTGGGCAGCTGCGAGAAGTAGGAGAGCGTGGCATCCATAGGCTACGTCAGTGCACAACAATAATCGAACAGATGTGACTACCTGCCCGAGGCAAAACCTGCACACCAATCTGAAAGGAGCACCAATCAATGAAGGAGCCCTTCCATGGCCTAGCATTGGGTTCTCCACCAACCTGATCCCCACATCAGAAAGAGATGCTAGTTCCCAGGAACGTACCATTTTGGTGAGACATGTCATTTGATTTTGAGCTAGTTAAGGTCACATACATATTTTATATAATTTGTCATATCATATCCTCATTCCCCTCATTTCGAATCGCTTACAATCATTCACCACTCTTTCTCCAACAATCATTTCAGTGGAAACTGACTGTAGTTGGTACCTGCTCAACCCTAAGAAATGCAACTATTATCATCTTAGAGGGGCCCGGCCCGTTTTTCACTGAACCATTGTGGGGGGAAGTTCAAGCTGCATTAGGGCCCGAAAACACTGATTGGAAGTTGCAATTATTCTGGGATGAACTAGTGTTTACAAAAACACACACACACACCCAGTTTGACTGCCTTAAAGTATGCCTCGAGTGATTTTGAGTAAGGTTTTTCAAGATAACAAAAACAGTCAAAAAGGGAAACTTTAAGTTTGCTCTAGACATCTAAACACCTCCTGGGGTAAGGTATTTGGACCCCAAAAACATACTCCGGTATGACTGGATGTCTAGGGTAGTGTCTTTTACCCCGAGGGAACTAACATCTCCCACCTGGCGGAAAGGAAAATCATCTTCTTTGAAGTGCCTTTTTGGGGGATGTGTCAGTTTTAGGGAGGATCTTTTATTTGTTGCTATTCCGATTTTCCATTGCTTCGTTTCGTTTGTCCTTTTTGGGTCAAAGGCACCGATAGATAAAGAAACTCACCCTTGGCGCCGAAGCGAAAGGCAGAACACACCTTCGTCGTTGAAAGGTGGCTCCCCGAACAAAAAGTGACGGAGATATGGGGGCCCTACTTGGATGTCTAAGGAACTTAGTAAAAGGTTAGTAAGTGGGGTATTTCACCTATACACTTAAAAATGGGATTATAACAAATAAATGGCCGAACATGAATGGCTAACTGGGGTTATAACCCTATAAATGTCCTTTGGCATCAATCGTCATTTTCTCACCTGATGATTGGGGTGTCCTTCATCACCGAAACGAAACGCATAGTATTTAGATTCCATCACCATTCTCAGTTGCAGTGAGCTGGGATCCCTATGGATAGAAGGGTTTCACTGGGGGTATTTTCACCCTGAAATAAGTGGAGATATAACTATACCCTACTTGTACCGGCTTTTGTCGGATAATTCTTCTTCAGAAATCGGCGCCAACATCTTACCATGGGAAAAAGATGCAAACAAAAAATCACCAAAAAACAACAAGGTATTCATCCTCAACTCAAAGAAAACTCAAAAAAATGGGGCAATTGACTTTGTATCCATCCTCAACTCCAACCCCCAAAAAATGGGTGATGAATTTATCCACAAAGTAACTTGGCAAAACTTAGTTAGGCCCTAAGAGTTGAAACACAAAAACTTAGTAGCTTACATTGACAACAACCCTACGGATCAACTGATAAGGTCAAGTTGGTCCTTTTTTGGGAACATCTACCCGATAGATATCCAAATACCTCCTAGGGATCGGTTTTACAATGAACCCCCAACACACATCTCCTGTGGCTTTTAAAGGCTGATATAGGGGTTCCAAACTCACACCTCCAAACACCAGGTATGACTGGGAGGATGGCTTGGATGTCTAGGATTAAGATTTGCTATGAAAAGAACGCAGTTTCTTCAAGTTGTCGTGACCTTTTGATTGATGAACGAGATCACGAGGTCACGAGTCACTTGGAAAGAAGCTGTAAGTTCAGGGGATTGGTTTTTTCGATCCCAAAAGATCCATGTTACAATTGGTTGAAATTTTATGGTAAATGTACTGTAGGTAAATATACCATACATGGAATGGGTATAGGATTAGAACTTTGAAATTGACCCATCCTTCCCCTTCCAATGTGGACCATGGACATCCCAGTACTATATCTTAACATTTAACAACTGGTAATGGTCATCCAAATATTGCACTCCCGGAAAAGAAAAACAGAAACAAAACCTTGAACAACGCTGCTTGGAAGATGACATGTTGTTTTGGGGAAGGGCCTATTTTCAGGTGCGAACTGCTAGTTCCAGTTGGTAGATACAACAAATCAATCAATAAAATAATATCAACTATTGATCTTGCTTGGTTGCTATCTACCGTATGGCTCTCGCTGTTGAAAAGAAAAAAACGATACACCCCCGGAGTTTAACAGCTCGCCCCTGAAAAAATGATGCTTGGAAGACGATCCGCCTTTCCTTTTAAGGATGGCTTATTTTCAGGGGTAAACTCGCTGTTAAACTTCCAGGGAGTAGGGAAAATGCCACAAAAACTGGATTGAACTGGATTTGGACATCATGACCATAAGAGATGGGTAATGAAGGCTTTGATTAGCTGTGGTTATCACTTGGTTTGGAGTAGAATTATTGACCTGGTTGATCAATCCCCTTCTTACCGACCTAGGTGGTTAGGTGTTGCGGTTAACATCAACTCAAGGCACTCCCTTTTTTGAAAGATTTGCCACAGTGGTGAGATGCAACCAATGGCTTTTGTTTCACCTGACATGTTTCAAATCATCAACCCGTTACCAAGAAGGCACCTTCATCACGGCAGTGAAGAAGGGCTTCCAGGAGCGTTTTCGCTTCATTGACTGGAAGCACAAACACGCACCCCGCATGAAGCAAGCGGTTCTTATCATGCTAACTCTTTATTCTAACAGCCGGGCACCGCACTTTCGGCACTCAGCCACTTTGCCCCTGCCGCGTGCTGCCAGGCCGAGCGGACAGGCTACCAAAGATGTGGTAATGGTGTGCAGCGTTCGCAATAGGATGCTTCCTCATCGACCCTGGAAGTGAGGGTCACTGCATTGACTCATCTTGAGTCCCTGGCTGCTTTCGCTTGGAACTACTGAAGAGTTCCTTTATCTCACGAAGTCTGGCATCAAGGGAATCTGCATTCTGGGACAAGGAAGTAGCGAAAGCCTTTTCAAGATCCTTTTGCATTGACTTCATATCAACAGAAAGACTTCCGTCATGGTGTTGGGATTTGGGGGTGTACAGTATCAAGTTAAACTCGTCTACGATCTTTTACGTCTTGTTGATCATCCCCCTAAGAAAACCACGGGTTTTCTCCCCCGCAAAGAGGTGTAGGATTCGTGTTCCCGTTTCTGTTTGGCCAGTTAGAAGTACTTGTTGTGCACCTGGTTCCATGCAGCGCCACGATTTCAGGGATATTGGATAGCCAGAAAGCTTCACAAAATTCGAGTCAATCCAAGTCACATAGGTTCCACCGTGCAGCACTGGCAAGGACTGCACTTGCAGTCCTGGATGGAAAAAATCATGTTTCTTTTAAGATTTCCATATATGAAAATGTATATATATGGAACACATACCCCACCACCCCCGAAAATTAACACATGTCCCTGAAAAGGAAGGATCTTAATCAAGACAATAAATCATCTTCCAGCTTCCAACCAACAATTTTCAGGGGATCATGTTAGTTTTCAGGGCAGGTAATTCATACTCCTATGGTTTTTAGAAGATGGGTTAACTAGTTACATCATGTTATATCCAGTGACGTGAATATATTTCATCTTGTTGAAGTATATCTAGCATCAGGTCAATGGATGATGCTGTGCCAACATGTCCTATAATTCCTAAACTAGTTGGTGTGGTTTCAACCGATCTGAAAAATGTGCTCGTCAACATGGATCATTTCCCCAATTTTCGGGGTGAAAATTCGGAAAATATTTGAGTTGCCACCACCAAGTAAACCCCAGATCTTTTTTGGGTGGCATTTTAGGTGGCATTTTGGGGAAAACCATTTACCACAATTTTAAAACCACCTTGTAAGGTTGGCCCCAAACCGATCGCAATAAAAAAGGAGTGAACAAAACCCTTGATCCGTATAAATGGCCGAAAATCAATGGGTTTATATCCCCTCTAAATATCTATAAGTGGAGTTACAACCCTACTTCTAATTGGTAGGGGCCCACCTTGCAAGTGTTTTGCAGCTTATGCACAAACAAAAATGGTTAGCTTACTCAGCCAAGCAGGCTATCCTGATACAGTATAAACTTTTAGGGAATATTGAAGTATTTGACTGAATAGGCAACAAAACTTTAGATCTTTATTTCGTCCTCCCAACTTTCTGAGTAAGTTACAGCTGCATCTCCTTCAATGGGATATAAACGTGTCGATATCAACCGGGTTTATGCATGAAACAAAGCGATGCATCAACGTGACGACGAAATTTGCCGTAAAAAAACGCCAAGTTCGTTAGCTCCCCAAAAATGCAAGTGGTACAAGGTGGGCCCAAACCACCAGTCATAAGGAGGGGAAAAATAACTCAAGTTATTTCGACCTACCGTAGCTGTATCTTTTGAAGGCATACTGGCTGGTGGAAATTCACTGACATAATAATATTGGATATTTCGATTTCACGTTTATTCTGTTTTGTGAGGAAATGAGCATGGCTTTTGCCCAAATATGAATCCATGTAGGTAATGGAGTCAAACATAATAAAACCAAATGTAAAGGTATAGGCATATACATACTGCAGAAAACACCTGTAGCATGAAGAAAAAAACGGTTCGCAAGATATTAATTTAGCATGTGCTTAAGTCACTCACCTGTGGCACCAAACCTTAGCGCGCCCACTACTATCATACACAATTCAGGGACCTACTGGGATGTCCATGGTACTTAGGAAATGGATTATAACCCCTTTATAAGTAGGTTATAAGTCCCCTAAATAGGTTATAAACCAACTTACTAACTAGTTACTAACTTCCATGGACACTCTAGTATTCATCCACTGGTTAGGTAAAACATCAACGCATCCGATTCTTCACCGATCGTTCTGCCCGGACCGATGTCCTGGAAGGACTTGAAAACTTTGAAAATCTGCCACTCGATGAGGTGCCAAACCCGTGACGATCCTGGAGTTTCGTGTCGAATTAACGCCTCATCCCATAAGATCCGTGTCTGGTAACTGTTGAAGAAATCCGGCGATCACCACCTGGTATGTGTAAAACCCTAAAAATAATGCGATAAACTACATATTATAAACTGGTGCAGCATTTCTTCCATCAACAATATGGATCCTGTGGGCATGGGACTTGAATATTTACCGACACAAAGGAGGAAAACCAAAAACGAACCTGGCCAACAAAACTAAGCTTAGATGTTGACAAAAGTGAACCAAACCAAAAACATTCCCCAAAATGATGGTTATAAGTTATAAGTTATAATTTTATAATTTCTACCTGTAACTTGAAAACAACCAGTTTGAAATGAATGTTAACTCACATTATCCCACCTTTCGAAAAGGAAAACATCATGTTATAAACAAGTGCCAATTTCACCCGGAAAGGTCGGTTATCAGGAGAGTGATATACATCAATCTCGGCAAATTACTCTATTTCCTAAACCTGAATTACCCTCCGGTAAACAAACATAGAAAAGGAAAATCCCCATCTTGAATAGGAAATACATCTTCAAATAGTGGATTTTCCATTGCTATGTTAGATTACCTGAATGATCAGGGCATGTATTTGGCGAGGTGAACCCCTTACAATCGCCACCCCAACCAGGGTGACCAACCGGTGGGAAGTTTGGTCGCGATGAAATTTGCACAGATGTATCATGTAATCAAATTTTACAGGACATTTTGCAAGTCACACTCAACAAAAACAAACACACTTCTCCGGCCCCGATATTTTTCTGCGACCAAAACATAACTCCGACCCTTTTACCGATTTTTTCCGTGGTTTATATAACACCAACAAGGTGGGCCCCTATCAGTTACAAATGGACATATGGAACCCCATGAACCCCTATAAATGGCCTTATAAATAGGAAACTAGGGTTATTTCATCCCTATAAGTGGAATTATGGGCCCATATATCCCTAGACATCCGAACACCTCCTGAGTATTTGGAACCCCAAAACATACCTAAAACACCTTCTCAGGAGGTGTTTGGGTGTCTATAGAGTATACTTATAACTGGCTTTCTCGGGCCCGCCTTGAACCTATTTTTTGATACCTTCGGGTGACGAAGCCTTACAGGGTCGATCTATTGGAGTTGATCTTAAGTCAATATCCTTTATCCTCCCCATCTTTTGCCGTAACCCCCAAGAACACTATCAAATGACTAGCTGGAAATTCCACCATGAATGATCGAAGAGAGAGATATATATATATATATGTATTTTTGTTTCTATTGGAAAAGTGGGAATTTTCCAGCATGTCATCTTAGTTTTCAAGGGAATTTTTAAAATCTCACCAACAAAATTCCCCAGGCCACATTTTTCTGCTCCTTGAAGTGGAAGCCCTCCGACGCAAGCTGGGAGACCCACTGCCCTCTGGCAACATGTAGTGAAAATGGCTCCAAACCTGGACAAAAATCATCAACATCGAAGGGAAAAAAACCCATCCCCAAATGCCACCTTTACCCTTCAAGAAATATCCGGGGTCCCTTTTGATCAGGGAATAATGATTAGGAGCATCCCAGGACTAGTAAGTGGTTCGTAACCCCATGGAAAGGCCATTTGGAAGGGAAAAAATCTACTTATGGGACTTATTCACCATGGTTATTAGCCACGTACTAACTGGGATGATCCTCCAAGTACCCCCCCAAAAGAAATAGCCGGGGTCCCTTATGATCAGGGATTAGTAACCATCATGATTCTTTAATAAAATCTTAAAGGAAACGTGGCATTGGGGGGGCAAAGCCCCTGAAACTACCAATGGTCCGTATATAGGAGCTTCAAGTATGATCCACATTTGCTGCCAAATTTCTGCTTAAAACATGTGTTCAGCCACTAAAAGCATCAATCTATGATAGATTTACAGGACCTACATTTGCTTGAATTTCTATGGTAAACATATGCCATATGTATAGATTGCTATGGGTTGGAAGGTTCGTGTCCCCTGCATAAACGAATCACAGACAAACAGGTGGATGAAACAAATCCCATCGTTTTTTGAAAGCCCCTTTATACAAGGTGATTTTGAGCAAAACTTCCTGACAAAAAGGACATGGATATAGCCAACCTTGATATTCATAGCCTTAGATTAGATGGCAAATTCTCAAATGATGCTGATGAATCATTTCAAGGGTAGAAAGCGAAGAATTCACTTTCCACATGCATTAATTGCACTTGCCTCCAGGGAACGAAAAAAACCTATCCCACCTGGGGAAAAGGAACATCATGGACTCGAAATCATCGGCTCAGAAGTCAAAAATAAAAGCTAATACTGTTGATGGCTAAAATCATGCAAACCACCTGAGATCTATCAAACCCTGTAAATATTAGGATTTCAACAACCAACCTCAACTGGTGAACGCCGGATTTCTGAACCATCAACAGTATGTTAGTTTTGAGGATGGCAACTAACTCCAAGTGACCACGGAACTCCGGAAAATTTGCTCGCTCCCCTCAGAAATCCAACTTCATCCCTTGACACGTGATCCCCAATTTTAAGTTCATAGCAGTCATAGCATCCATGAAACGTTGACATCAATGGGGCCAAGGTTTGCGCAAATGAGGTGCTGGTTTCAACCCACAACGGTCAATTTGAACTCATTCAAGTAGGTGTGACACTAAAAATCATTGAACTACATGAAACTACCACCTAAATATATACAATAACACAACAGACTCAATGACCATCACAATACTTGATCTCCATTCAAATTCCATTCAACATATGGGGGGTTCCTAAAATGCTGGTACCCAGAACAACCAATGGGTTTTCCAGACTAAAAATGATCAGCACTTGGGGTGTGAAATGGGGGTGTTTTCCCACCATTTAAGGAAACACCCACATGTATCTTTGTAGCTTTTGTTGGCTAGTTGGTGGTTTCAACCCACCTGAAAAATATGCACAAGTCAAATTGGGAATCATTTTCCCTATATATAGGGATCCGGGGTGAAAGTAAAAAATATTTGAAACCACCACCTAGTTGGGTTCAATGCCAATTCTCTCTTGTTTTCTCCCTGCGCTGCCACCTCTTTGACCGTGTCGTTGCTGCCGAAGATGGGCGTTTTGGCTTTCAAGACCCATCGGTCTGGCGGTTCGCGGGCCAATTGCACCTGGGCAAAACGAGTCCATCTGAAAGGCGAGATGCAACGATTTCAAAAAACTCCCAAAAATGCCATGTTTTTTATTTGAAGGGCTTATTATTTGATCAATTTTCAGAATTTCTTGTGTGTGTGTGTGTGTTTTTGTTGCTTTTGCGTCCTTGTGATAGAATCAACCTCAGAAATTTTCAACAAAGAGACTTCGAGATGTGAGTTTATCAAAGGTGAAATTCTCATCATCAGAATCATAAACAAAGAGTTAACACCCAAAAAAGAGTAACGACAATGGATAGACAACCATGAATGAAGATGTATCTCCTATTCAAAATGGTGATTTTCCATTGATACTGTTGATGGAAGAAATCCTGCACCACCTGGGATGTACAAAACCCTATAAGTAATGGGATAATCATCATCCTTGGTGGTGCAGGATTTTGTCCATCAACAGTATCTTAGTTTTAAGAAGGGTATCTGGGCAAATTAGCCTACAAGTCCTAAACCTCAATGATGTTTGGGCATTTTTTCGTCATTTTAGTCGACATGGAGTTTCCGAACAGTTCCCTTAATAGGTGGTAGGTAGGTAGCATTATGATAACCCAATTGGCAAGGACTATAAGTGGTGTATATAAGTGGCATGTTTCCTGCCAATTGGGGTAGTTATATGCTACCTGCCCACCTATTATATAGGGGAACCAGGAAACAACCATTGATTTTAGGGAACCGGATTCCCTTACAATCACCACTACCATCGGAGTTTCTCCTTCCCCAAGCGTCTACCCATCGGCCTCTCGCAAACTGTCCAAGCCCAAAATAGCATCTGCATGGCCGTGTGTCAACAAGACAGCCTCAAATCAGCATGATGAAAAAACACCTTGAATGGGTGGATCAACAGGGTTTAACTACCTTTGTAAGGAGATGGTCCACTTTGATTCATATTTTTCAAGTGGGTTGCTTCAACCACCAACTGGGTGTTTCCAAAAATAATGGGTACCCCCAAATCATCCATTTTAATAGGGTTTTTCACCATCATAAACCATCCATTTTGGGGTACCACTATTTTCGGAAACACCCATATCAATAAATCCCCACTTTGCTTTCTAGTTCATCAATTCTGGACGAGGTCTACCAATTACCTGGTTGATGGTCGAACGACTAGAATTTGAAACTCATATGGCGCAAGTCAACTTGAATCATTTCCCCAAGTTTTAGGGTTAAAAATAACAAAAAATGCAACAAAAACTTTGAAACCACCACCTATTTGTGGTATCGGTATATTACCCCCTGGAAGTTTAACAGCTCGCCCCTGAACATATACCATCCCAAAAGGAAAGGCTTGTCTTCCAACCATCCATTTTTCAGGGGCGAGCTGCTCGCGGCGAGCTGTTAAACTTCGGGAGGGTATATTCCTAACAATGTACTTTCAGATGGGGGGAGTGCCTCCATACTTTAGATATAATTCTTTGATGATTGGGAAACAAAACGATGTCACGAGTCACATTTTGTGCTGAAATCCTGCGTTCACCAGTTGAGGTTGGTAGTTGAAATCCCACTGTTTACAGGGTTTTAGACATCTCAGGTGGTTGTTTGGGATTTCTGAACCATCAACAGTATGTTGTTGAAATGTTCATCCCAAAGTAGTTGCAAAGATCAAAGCAAACAATCTCACCCAAATTCCAATAGCGAATTATGAGTTTATATACCCCTGAACAGCCAATGAGAGTTGGAAGAGCATATATTATGGGGGTTTCCTAAAAATAACATACTAGGGTGGCCATGGAAGTTAGTAACTAGTTAGTAAGTTGGATGAATATCCATGAACGGGGCGGAAACCTACTTATAACGGGGTTATAATCCATTTACTAAGTGCCATGGACATCCCAGTATACAGAACCTTCTCAGAACCTTCTTATGCCAGGAGACATTCACACCTTGAATTCCAAGCTTGGGAAAATGTCTGCGCACCGCCTGCGGCTGTGGCGATTTGGGAATTTCTTCAATCCCGAAGAATCCAGACCCCTCCCTACTTGGATGTCCCAGGAAGTTAGGATCAATGGCTAGGATCAATGGGTTATTTCACCTCCTTAAAAATAGGATATGTTGGGGTTATAACCCATTTAATTACCAACCATTGATCCTAACTTCCTGGGACATCCAAGTAGAAAAGGATTGACTGTTCCAATCCCATCCTTTGAATAGGAATGTAGGGGTAAATCCCTTTCTTAGGACATACCTGCATTTTTAGGGAATGTACCTGTTTTTTCCGAAGGTTCCGGACATAAGGTGGGTTTGGTATCCCCTATTATCCCTAAGAATCCAGGAAGGGATTATACCTAGAATCATACTCTGCATATGGGATTGCCATCATCAATCCTTGGGAAGATGTTTGGATTGTTAAAGCTATAAAACGGAGTTCTGGGGCCCCTCTAAATGGACCTATACATGGGAGTAACCGGTGTCATAACTCCTAAAGATGGAGTTTTTACGCTACTTACAACTGGTACTGGCCCACCTTGTACCATGTAAACTCCTGTCAGGCACTGTATACCTGGTATATCTAAGTGGTATATACTGACATGAACGGGTGAATATATGCTACCTATCACTTGCTGCGGGAGCCACAACAAACATTGACATTTAGCAACCAAACAAAACCCGGACATGTTTGGTTATTCTTGCAAGAATATATACCTCATGTAAACTTTGCCTAAAATGGCAAGAAAAAAGGTAAAACTTGTTGTCCAGGTGGTGATGTGCATTACCATTAACAAAAAACAAGAAATGATTTGGGTGTGGCCGCCTCCCAGTAATAGGACGAACCGAGACTATTAAATGGCATTCTTAATAATTAGTGTACGTTTTTAGGCTCGCGTATCCGGAGCAAAACTCTCACTTTCCACTACTACTGGAAGGGGGGCCACACCCAACAAATGTCAGGAGTCATTATATCACCAACCCAAACAATGCACTACTCTAAGTGGAAATCCCTCCATCAAATTGAGCACCTCTATCGGTCACTTTGTGCGATCTGAAAGGAACTCCATCCCTACCGACTCAGTATGCCTCACACCCATTGCCTAAGCAGTCATAGAAGCCGGCACTGGTTCGAATTTTGTCATGTAAGGCAGCTAAGAGCTCATGGGGAAGCCACCTTGATAACCAAATCTATCTTTTCCAAGCCAATTTCAAAGCCGAGAATCGACATTTGGTATTTTCCAGCACTTGGACGTTTTTTCCTTGCATCCCTGGTTGCTGCTGGATTTCGTGGCATCGGAAAGGGCTCAGCCCAGTGACCTTCTCCTTGTTCAAAAGCTTGAGAGGCACTAAACTTGAGCCTCAAAAACGCTTTTATATCGACAAAACAAACGAGTCTGCACAGTTTGTGAAGATGGATCCGCATGCCCAAGGTCGCGTCAAACAAGTGGCTGGTCCATAGATTTTTTGGACGACTCTTTTGGCACCCAGAATGCTGAGTGTCTGGGCACAAGCAAGGTGCTTCCAGAACATAAGGAGCTGGCCAATGCCTGCCTTTCAGGCCTGGTCAGGCCATCTTTTCTTTTGGCCCCAATGGCTGCTAAAATGGACGTATTTCACCCTACTGGGATGTCCTGCTGGTACTTAGTAAATGGATTATAACCCCTTTGTAAGTAGGTTGTAAGTCCCCTAAATAGGTTATAAACCAACTTACTAACCATTTACTAACTTCCATGGACACTCTAATACCCTACTTCTAACTGGTTTTTGGGCCCAAAATCCCCCCAAAAATCCCCGTCAAAATGGTCGCCTCTTCAAAGGTTTTGCCACAATCCACCAATAAATGTTGCGGCTCTCTTCCCTGCACCGTCACCAAAAGACCTGGCATTTTCCGCAGAAAAAGTCCCAAGAGAAGTGGCCGAAAAAGATCCACCTGGAAAGCCAAGTGCCCTATTTTTAAGGGTTTTAGGGGTAAAGTTCCCTAAAAAAATAGGACACTTGGCGTTCCAGGCACATGTTATTTGGTTGAACAATAACAGAGTTGAACTCGTTACAGTCCTGAAGTTTCACACAGCAAAAACGTTTAATTACTGAAAATAGGCCAAAACTACTTGGATGTCTCAGGAAGTTTAGTAAACGGTTTGTATAAATGGGTTATAACCTACTTATAAATGGGGTACATTCGGGCTATAACCCACTGATCCTAACCTTTCACCAAGCCCCGTTAATGGATTATAAACCAACTTACGAACTAGTTGCTAACTTCCATGGCCACCCTAGTAGAAGGTCAATGGATGGGATTTCCCACATAAAAATCCAATGGGAATTCGAAATAGGGATCCATGGGACAGGAATATTTACGGTTCGACATTTGCCCGTGGCCCATGTGGCCATGGTTGACCTAATGTGGGTAAATAATCCAGTCCCATGGGTCCAATGGGAATGGTAATATTTGCCCACTAACTTTACCATATCAAAGCAACAATTTCCTGAAACTGATACGGTTGATGGAAGAAATCCTGCACCTGCGATATATAAACCTCGTGCATACCAACCTCAACTGGTGCAGGATTTCTTCCATCAACAGTATCACCCCTGAGAAGAAAGGGTTGGAAGACTAGTTTCCTTTTGGGTTTTGGCCTATCTTCAGGGGTTATGTTTGCTTCAGGGCGGGGTAAATGTAGGTACTTATACCAGTCCTATGGATCCTATGAAAATAGATTTCCATAAAGGGAAGTCCGCCTTCCCCGAAACCCAACGGCTGGGAACCCAAAAATGATTCGTAGGGTTTTACCAGGGTGTCAATCAAAAATCACATTTCCACCATAGGGAAACGCCCCTTCCTATACACACCCTGCAAAACTTAACAAGGAATCCCAAAATGAAGGTTTGGTTCATAAATAATTCTCCTTTTCAACAGGGTGACTTTCAGGTTGCTGCGGTTGGGTTTCGGAAGTGCCCAGTAACAGTGACCACTGCAGGAGGCAGGATCATCCCTATAAGGCAACGAGGATTTTTTGAGCGTCTATAAACCTTCACTAGAATTCCACGTTGCCACGACATATATGAGAGGTACCTGTACATCCCCAAGTTTATCCCCGAATCTTCAAGTTACCAGAACAGTCCCAAATAAGGAAACAGGACTAGTTGGTGGTTGAACCAACCCACTTGAAAAATATGCTCGTGAAATTGGATAATTTCCCCAAGGATCGGGGTGAAACTTCAAAAAATATTCTGAGTTGCTAGAACCCAGACAAATCGTCTTCCAAGCATGGCGCAATCAGAATGAAAAAACATTGAATTGATATAGTTTTTGCTTTCCGGCAGGTGCAATATTAGACAAAATTTCAAACACAAATCTTGGGTATACATCCCTATAGACATCCCCAAATCCCGTTGTACCCTGGTTGTTTGGAGGTGTGACTTTGGAACCCATGGAGGTATGATTCGATCGGGATCGGTGATATTCTCCCTTCCTTAAGGACGGATGCAAAACCGAGTCACATGGATTTCCACGTCGATTTTTGGACTCTGGATTCTCCCAAGCCTCTGGCGGAAAAAACCCAGATGTCCAACCAAGGCGAAAAAGCGACGAAGAAAAAACGACATGTGGGGGTTTCCTAAAATGGTGGTACCCAACAACCATGGGGTTTCCTACTAAAAACGATCATTTTGGGGTGTTTTGGGGGTACCACCATTTAAGGAAACACCCATGTATTCGGAAGATATGTACCTGGTGATTCAATTCGTGACCTTTTTGGGATGGTGAGTTCACGTGACCCTTTTAAGGGGTTAAGATGGTTAAGTGACCTCCAATTAGGGGATGAAAAGGTCACTTTGAATCACCTGATATGGAAGATTTCATCGGATGTGTGATCATAAAATCTGGGCAAAGTACTATAATTCCAATAATTCCAAAACCTGAATTCGGCTGAGGTCGCTATGATTTGCCCAAATTAAATCAAGTAAAGGTTGGGTGAATATTCCATACCCAGATGCGATTATTTATGTACCTAACATGAAAGGTGGAAAATGGCCACATTCAAACGGAAAGGGGTGGAAAATATACCTTACCCTTCATTTAAAAGGGATGACAAACACCACGGAGATGTTCAGCAGTTTTTTGTTGGTGCCTTGGGGTCCGAGGTCCCAGGACTTTTCTTTGTAACAAGTTTTAATACCCACAAACTTGGTCAAGTACATTTAGGTTGAACAAGGTTGATACCCAATCTAAACCTATATATATACCTACCTGCAACAGGTTGATACCCTCTTACGGTTGAAATGCTCGCAGCCTCCATATACTTTCAAACATACCTCCTGAGGTGAACGGTGTTTGGATGGTATATTTTTTTGGAGGCTCAAATACCGAACCTCAAGAAGGTGGCCCCTGGATGTCTAGGGCAACATCTTTGCCTCGGAAATTGCTTGTTCGACTCCATGCGAAATGAAAAAAAATGTGACCCCGAAAAAATCATCTCCCTTTTTTTTGGTGGTGAGTTTAATGGTGATTTTCATCCCATGGTACGATCCCAATCCGTAAAGAAAACACCAAAAAACCAAATGCAGGCGAATTTTGTAGTTTTAATTCTTGTTTTTGGTCCATGAATATAATTTTGGATCCACTGGATCCACATGTGCCAGGGTGGATGAAGGGCAAAGCATCTGGATTGCCTTGCGGCACCAAAGTGAATCTGTACTTGTAACTGGAGAGTCTAACCCCAGAGGAAGCCGACTGGCTCTGAAAGAGCTGCAGGTCGTCGTTGCTCAAGTGCTTGGCTGCCTTCAGCAGCTTGGCTCGACGTTTCTCCTGGTTTTTGTTGCTTCTTTCGCAGCCTGCTGAAGGTCGGCACCCAAACCACAGCCATCTCTGCCAGCTGGCAACTTTTCTGGCCCAGTCAAGTCAAGTGGGGCTTGGCAAACCAATGGACCACTTTAGACCCACAGCCATTTTTGCAAATCACCGTCCTTCACCTTCAATGAATGGTTGCTGATTTTATGTATATATGGGAGGTTTTGTGTTTGTCCACCTATTCTTTCTATAGGCATATATTTTGGGTGAAAAAAAATCCCCTCCCAGGATGGGAAGTTGTCGTGACATATATATCAGGATGACATGTTTCGAAACGTGTTTTAGGGCCTCGGGAAGGTCCGAGGTCCTAAACTTCCTTCGCCACTGTTATTGGGAGGGCGGGGTTGAACCTCCCTCCGAGGCATCTTCCCAATAGTTGGAACCCCCCCCGGCACTCGGTGTGGATTTCCACATTTCCACATGGAACCCCCTTATGTGCTACCCCCTAATCAAGTTATGCTAAGCGGGACCCGTTACTATTCCCATAATAAGAATCCCTAAAGATATGGAAAAAATGGGTCCCGCTTAGCATTTTTTGAGGGGTCCCATGTCGTTGGGAGTCCCGGGTAAATCACCATTGAGGCATAACCCCATAACCCATAGGATCCATGTATGGTATATTTACCTACGTTTACCAATAAACGGCTTCCTATAAACTAACTCCCGTGTCATAAAGGTGATCGACCCTTTACTCTCCAATCCCTTCTGCAGTCGTGGTTCTGGAGTGGGTGCCTAGGGTGCCTAAACACCTGGCCTCAAAGGGTAATTGGAACACTAGGGGATAGTAATTTATTCATTCACCACCAATCTACTATCTTCGGAAATACTATGATCACAAACAAACACTTGAAAAAAAAACGGTAGTATGCTGGATGTCCCGACCAAAAAAATCTGCAACATACTAAAATTCAACAGGTTTTGTCAAAAAACAGTAAGTTGAAATGTCCGTACCTTTCAGTATGTTGAAATCAACTATTCCATCACCAACATGCTTTAAAGTCACATGGGATGCAAGTGATACAAATGATGAAGTACCCATACCACCATGTATCACATATTAACCTACATTTGACTGTTTTTTCCTCTGATAAATGCAGGTAAATATACCATACAGCAATGTTTGTTTTTGTTTTTCGGTATGATGCAGGTGCACCAAGCTCACCAAAACATCCATTGCAGGTGCTGTGCATACGCACCATGCGAATCCATTAATGATTCACAATCCCCTGGAAGTTAAAATCATGAGTTAATCACCATGAAACACTGTCCCTTAACAGGGTTTGCCATATATCCAAAAAAATCATCCAAATCGATTCCAACACCTGAATTCAGGGCAGGCATTTTGGTAACCTTGCCTGGTGTCACCATGCTGAGATCATTGTCCCTTAACAATCCCCATAAATACGGCCTTACTTCCTTTGGGAGTGGCATTGAGTGGGGGGGGGGACCCCTTAGATTGTTTCATTAAAAACAAGTTCTTTGGTGACAAACATGTGTTGCTTTGGGGATGGTTCTGGTTGAAGGGAGCCCTTATGCTCCAGTGGAAAAGGGGTTGTGGGTTCAACGTTTTGGGTGCCGGGTTCCACTGAGCCTCAAAGGTCTCAAAGAGGTCATTGGAGCACTAGGATTAAGCATATTTCAAAAAAGCAGGTAATTTTATAAAGGAACAGACTAACTCTGGAAGATATATCCTAGTCTTCCAGTCATACCATATTGGTGAGGATGGGAGTTTCTTTTTATTTTCACCCCCAAACATCCCAAACATCTCCTGATATTGTGGCCTTGATTCCACATATGATATCCTCACCAAATATGACATGAAGGCTCTTGGAATCAAGGTTAGGTGACCCGGACAACCCGGAACAAAACCCCAGGGTCATGAAACACCTACCATCTTCCAGGAAAAAAAAACGACAAAACGCGCCAAACGCCTCCAAACAAACCTTGCATTGCGCTTGCTTTTGAAGCACATGCCTGGCAGAACTGCAGGAACGATTGGTCCGTTGGTCGTTTTTTTTTTTTACAAGGGGCACGAAACCAACCCCCCCAAAACTTCATGCACGATTTTAAGGGGGAAAAATCCTTCAAAGTTACCTTATATATACCTGGAACCCAAATGACCCTTGTTTTGGTTGGAAAAGGCTTTGTTTTGAGGGGTTGACCTTCAAAAATAGAGGTCATTTGGGTTCTAGGTATGTATATATATAT
>DF245361.1:5599-19994 GCA_000507305.1 Breviolum minutum Mf 1.05b.01 | reverse complement strand
ATACACATCACAGGCACAAGGCAGCGTGGAGAGATTCCATCGAACACTGATGGGACAAATTCGAACACTCAAGCTACAGCTTGAAAACAACTACGGAATACATCTCAGCACCACACATCCAATCATTCCTTGGTTGGTCAAACATGCAGCATACCTACTCAACAGGTACTCAGTGCATTCAGACGGCAACACCAGTTACTACAGGCGCTGGAACAAGGAGCACAAAACACCAATCTGTGAGTTTGCGGAAACAGTTCTCTACATGATTCCAACAGCAAAGCACAGGCCTAAGATGGAAGCACGCTTCTTTCAGGCCATCTGGCTCGGCAAAGACACATCAACAAATGAGAACATCCTCGGCATCTCCGGACAGATTGTCAAAGCAAGGACAATCCGAAGACAAACAAAGCCAGACAAGTACAACAAACAGATGATGGACATCATCGACTCCACACCGATGACAACACCAACACCGACGAGTTTCGTTGTACTACCAACAAAGCACACTGTCAGCAGCAAGCAAGCAACAGCCACAGCAGAGACACAGACACAGCAAGCACCGGAACTCCCAGTTCCCAAGGCAAGCCAACACATGGCTACGCCGGCAATCACCGACGTTCCGATGGCAACATCGCCAACGTCATACCACCGAAGAGCACCACTACCGGTCCCAACAACAGCAAAACGGGACGTAGCAGACGACATTGCAGAAGGCAGCTCAGCAAAACAGCAGAAAACAACGCAGCAGCAGACAGCAGCACAGCGACCGGAAGCAACACAAGAACCTGACAAGACCCGACTTCGAGTGTCGGCAGTCACGGTGACAACAAAACGTGGAGACAAAGTTAAGGCAGTCTCCAACGAAGACCAACAAGAAGTAGAAACAGAGAAGATCCTTCTAGAACCATGGGTCACCAACACAGAAGGTTTAGACCAAGAACAGACAACAGAAGGAATGAAACAAGAGATCAGATCCATGAAAGCACAACAAGTCTACACAGAAGTCTCTTACAACACACTGACAGCAGAACAGCGCAACAAGATTATCAAATCCAGATGGGTCCTTCGACAGAAGGGCGACATAGTCCGAGCACGGATTGTCGCAAAAGGATACACAGAAGAAGTCAAAGACAACGACGACATCTACGCTTCAACGCCCATTTTCTGTGTACTTAGACTATTGCTGACAATGTCACTAGTCAACAACTGGAAAGTGAAAGCAGGAGACATCTCAACTGCCTTTCTACACGCCAAAGCAGCAACGGACGATCTGTTTATGTTTCCACCAACAGAGTTCTACAACCCTGAAGATCAAGTAGTATGGAAGCTCAACAAAGCCATCTACGGTCTACGCAGCAGCCCACATGCATGGCAGAAACATTTAGCAGAAACACTGCAGCAACTTGGCATGGAAAGACTAGCAAGCGAACCAAATGTGTTCAAGACAACAGCAGGCAACGCATTCGTACTTTGCTATGTAGACGATCTCCTATTCCTCGGAGAACCAACAGTCGTGGACAAACTGTTCACCGACATTCAGCAGCACCTTCTTCTACGACCAACAGGAGATCTCACAGTCGGCAACACCATCAATTTCCTCGGCAGAAACATCACCAACAATGGTGATTACTACGAAGTCAGCCTATCGGACAAGTACACAACGGACCTACTGCAAGAAGCAGGCTTGGCAAACAGCAAGGCAGCACCAGCGCCGGGAACAAAGGTCAGCAACACAGACCTTGAACAGCCACTCAACACAGAGGAACACAAAGCATACCGACGGGCTTTCGGCAAACTACAGTGGATGACCTACACCAGACCAGACATCAGCTACGCAACAAAGGAGCTAGCAAGATCCTTAACAGAACCAACAACAGCAGATCAACAGAAGCTGAAGCATGTACTCAGGCACATCAGAGGAACACAGCACTACAAGTTCTACATCAGACCAACGGTCAAAACATCGGACATCACTCCAGATGTCGATGTCTACGTCGACAGCGACTGGGCAGGATGTGCAACAACGCGGAAGTCAACTTCGGGCTTTGTCATCAAGTTCATGGGCGCAGCGATTCACTTCGGCGGCCGCACACAATCAACAATAGCACTCAGCAGCGCAGAAGCAGAACTCTACGCCATCAACACAGGAGCAACAGAAGCACTCCACATTCGAAGCTTTCTGACAGAAGCACTCAACAAGAAGAAAGTCAACATCAGAATCCACACGGACTCATCAAGTGGCAAAAGCATAGCAACAAGAATTGGATCATCAAAGAAAGCAAAGCACATTGAGCTCAAACATCTATTTATACAACAGCTGGTACTAAATGATGTGGTAAGAATCATCAAAATCAACACACTGGTAAATCCAGCAGACATCTTCACCAAATACGTTGCAACAGAGACGCTCTTGAGGCATCTCACAGAGGTTGGGATCAACACCCAACCATACTGAACATTAGCATCCACACGAAACAGTTTCACCTGACTTCAGTCAGCGTACATAACAACAGCAACAACAAGCATCACACTTCATGCGCGCACCACCACACACACATCCTTTTGAGCCATGGACCTGGTTGAAACTTCAACAGGGAGTATATCAACGTAGTCTATTTTCACTATATCCTCGTTTTCTTCTTCACTTCCCTCTTCAACATGGTGTACAACATGATTGGAGACGTTTGTGAAAACATGATTGTCTTAGACAACATGATACTTTTCTGCAAGTCAACATGTGTTTGAAACTTTGGAATTCAGAGTTCAACATTTTGTTGGACAACAAGAGTGAGATGAACAGTGGACATGTCAACTTGGGTTGACAACACGAGACTACTTTTTCTGAAGACGTTTTCGAGATTCGACAAGCGAAAACAAGAAAGAAAACGACTCAGAAGACAACGTGGCCGTCAACTATGCTGAATTGCTTAGCACGGCAACAAGTGAGCCATTCAGCTTCAACAATGGTGAGACAACATTGGGTGTCCAGTTCGAACCAAACATTGTGCCAACCAAACTCAACGTGGAGTTGCGCCAGTACCTCAACCTGATGAATGACAACAAGTGCCCAACACGTCTTTACTTTGGTTTGACAATGGAGGAATGTCAACAACTCTGGAAAGCCAAGGTTTCAAACAAAACCTTTCCCTGAGAGAAGGCAACTGGTTTCAACTGACTGGCAATGTGACCATCAAGGATAGCCATCAACAATTGGCTTACCACCAGGCGAACCAAAGTCACGTCAACAAGAAGGAGAACTACACGTGGATTTGGATTTCAACATTTGATAGTCTTGTGCCACTATCAATTTGGTTCTGCATCAACCAGCAGCTGGACAACGAGATGGCCTTTGAACCGCCATCCAACAGTCCCGATCTCACGCGAGACACCAACAAGGGGAAGCTGACCCCATGTGGAACAACAGCTATGGTTGAAGTCAACACTTCTGCGGTTTGCAACAGAAGTAAAACTACAAGCCTATGCAGTTGCACTTCAACAGTTGGATCAATAAGGATTTTAGCTCAACAGAAGTAAACTCAACATGATCGTTGAGACAACTTCTTTAGTCGACAATTCTTGGTGTACACCAGATTCAACAGTCACTTTTGTTTTGGCAGTGTGGTACAACAGGGTACCAAACTGAGGGGCCGTGTTAAGAATCAACCGGTCTACACCTCAACATTGTGATCAAGGCCTTGAGCCTTAGAACAACTTGAGCCTTCCAAGTTCAACATACAAAAAGTGCGCGTTTACAACAGGCTGCAACTTTTCAGTTTGGAACCCCCCCAAAAAAATTGATTTGGTAGATGTTGCAAAAATGATGACCTTTTTTTTTTTTTTCGTTTGATATCAAAAGGTGTTGGTGTTTTCAAGTTCCGGGCGTTGACGTTGTCGCCGTGTTTGAAACGCAGGGATCCTTTGAGTGGAGAGCCGACGAAATCTTTTCGCAACATCGGAAAGCTGAGAAGGGACCGCACCTTTGTGCGGGTTTCCCAGGAAAACATGGGAAGAAATTGGGGAGTTTTGCTGGGTACTAAGTGGGGATACATAAAATTTACTAAAAGAACCCATGTAAATTGGGAATAACATGTGGGATTAAACCTTTGGAAACTAAGTGGGTAAAGAATCGATTCATGGATTTTTATGAAGGGAATCCGTTGTTAAGCTTCACGATTTCCACTGTGTTTTGGTAGGACCCAAGGGGATAAACATCAAAGTACCGGTGCTTCCGGGGGTCAACAGAAAGGTTAGTTTCTTAGGTGGGTTTCCAAGATTCACATCCAGTGACCTCAAAATATCAGGAGGATCAAAAAACATGAGTTGAACTTTTTCCCCGAAAAACTAACATATCCCTTGAAAATTGATGGTTGGAAGATGATTCATGTCCTTTTCAAACGGTCCCTTTTTTTAGGGGACGTTCATTTTCTGGCGGGTATTTTTTTGGTGATCTTTGGAAGTTGGAGATAGCTGGCGATGGTGCGACCTTAAAGGTTGAATGGAATCCATCTCAAGATTAGTTTCAGAGATTTTTTGAAGCCAAGACCTTTTTTTTTTTGTATCCAAAATGGAAAACGTGAAGACTTCTTGGGCATTCAATGCCTTTCTGTCGGCAGATGTACTGGAAATAAGTATACATCATTACTAAATATATATGATATATAGATCCTTTATCGCCTTCATAGCCCACAGTTCTGCTTTCCTCCAGTTTCTAAAGCCTGTGGCCGTATCTCAATCGTCTGATTCTAGGTTGGCTGAGCCAAAATCAATGGGGTCAATGCAAGACTGCGGGGCTGTTTGAGGGTCCTGGCTGGGTTTGGGAGAATGTATGGAGATTGGTAAAGAACCTTTCTGTCTTACTTGGAGGGTCATCCCAGTTACAGTAGTAAGTAGTTAGCAACCCCGATTTATAAGCCATTTAGCCCATTTGTCAGGGGATTAACCCTACTTAGGGGACCTACTAACCATGGGTATTAATCACTTACTAAATGGGATGATCCTCCAAGTAGATAGGATAGAAGGATATGATTAATGGCTCGAGCTGACTTGTCGCTCCAAACCTGTTTTGCAGTTTGCTTCATGCGTGATTTTTTTTTCTAATGGTTGGAATCGAAAGTCATCGTTGGAGATTGAACTTACTTTGTATCATTCAAGCTTTAGATCTCATGTTCAATGGATTCTCAGAGTCCAATCGTGTTTTTTCACCCATTTCGATTCAACAAGTTCCTCACTACCTCATTACCAAACAACAGCTACAACTTTCGAGGTTTTATCCAACATTTCAGGTATTTTCCATCCGTTACAAGAAAGGCTGGATGGCACAAACACCTATTAGTTGGAACCACCCCCCACACACAGTAGTCACAACCAGGATTATTCCAGTTTTAGTAGGGAATCCCAACCTAAACCTTCATTTGTGACTGTTACTGGGTGGTGTAGACCGAACCTATCAGGGCCGATGTTGGCTCGATTTTCCACCAGGAGCGATTGGTGCTGCCTGTCCTCGCAACACAAATGCCCTGTCTCTTGGCGTTTTTCAGTGAAGATATAGATCGTCGGACGGTAGGTACGGATATAAATCTGGACCTTTGAACATGTCAATCTGTTGTGATGATTAGGTAATGAAATAGCATGGAATAGCTTTATTTCTATATTGTAATATGTGTTTTTTTTTTCCCCATTGCACCGTCTGGTACAGGCTGTTCCTTGAATTTACTTCACGATGATCAAACATTATTTTGAGTATCCTGAAAAATACATCTGGAAGTAAAGCATGCCAAATTGATTCAAAGTGACCTTTTAATCATATCCCCTGGTTGGAGGTCACTTACCCATTTCAAGGGGTCACGTTTTAACCATCCAATGTTCGGCCTTTGTAGGTGGTGCACCTTCCGTATGTGAAGCAACATTTCTTGCCCAGTCAAAAGGCGGGGAGAAACTGGGGGAACGGAAGCCGGTGTTATTACACATACACATGTATGATATATATACATGTGTATATATACATGTGAACTACAGTTTGTACATTACATGTATGTATGATATGCATATGAAACATATGTATATTGTATATATATATATATTTATATACACAAGTATATACATATGCATCATAAGTATGGCTTATTGGTTGTAAAGGACGCATATCTTTGGGTTTGTACTGCTATGTATTGTGAGCCTTTGGCAGGACTCCTACTGGTCACAGCCAAGTTGGAACAAGGCGAAGCGGCGAAGCGGGCTGTTGTCTCATGGAAACCCACAGTTGAGTGGTTTTGGATGGTGGTGGTGGTGGCGGCCCTGTTTTACTATATATATAAGCAGTCTAAGTTGAAATCTTACAGGTTGATATATCATAGACTCAAAAAGATGCTTGAATCTCAGTTTTTAATTCTGGAGAAGTGATGGAATAAACAGTATCATCAACTAATGGCATCTTAAAAAAACACCATCAACAAGCTTTGTAACTAAACGACTTTCGACTTTGAAAGGCCTGGAAGCCTGTCCGAAGCAACGAGGAGGCCTGTGAGGAGTGACTGAGTGTCAAAATGGCAAATGGGAGGGTTGGCTTGGCATCGCAAGAAACCGCAAGTAGATAAACTAGGAATTATATAATTGACCTTAGGCCTGGGGCCATAGTTGTAGGTGAGTTGTAGTGTATATATATAGTTATATTCATAAAAACTGGTAGAGCGACCAATGCACATTCTCCACAGCCTTGTAGCGATGTCATGACTAAGGGTTGTGGGTGCAAATCAGTTCCTTTTTATATTTTCATTTTTCTCGGTTGCTTGGAAAAATAAATAGTATACGTATATATTGGTATGCAGCTCCACCGGATTTATTGAATCAACCCTGAGTTGGCGCCAAATGCTGGTATCTTGGGCTGTCTGGCTGTCTGCGACGTTTCCAGGAGAGCGGATGGCAGAACTGGCGGCCAAAGACAAGTGATCAGGCCTTGGACCACGTCGTTGAAATGGAGTAGATATTCTATCATTCCTTCATCCAGCCCTTCCCATGTGGAACATCCACCCCCTCCACATTCCAAGGGTTTGATCATGTGAAAATACTGAAGTTGCTGCTTTTGGTAAAACTAAGTTGTGGTCCATCCCAACATAGTAATGGTCCATCCCAACTTAGTAAGATTGCCTCACTTCACAGGTATTTTAGCCAAGCAGAGATTAAAGATATGGATACCCAAAACAGGTGAAGCTGATGCTTGGTAACAACACGGGAGAAATGATAGCACCGAATGTCTCAACATTGGGGCCCCTTTGGATTTCACCTATGGCCTCCGGTTTGCAGGGGACAGCGGCTCCAGCTGCCAACTGGGAGGCTTGGGGATTTGGACTATCTGATTTTTTTCCTTTTATTTATGGAAATAAACTTGTTGTTGTTGTTGTTGTTGTTGTTGTTGTTGCTGTTGCTGTTGCTGTTGCTGTTGCCGTTGTTGCTGCTGCTGTTGCTGTTGCGTGGTTGTGGTGAACAGCCATCCCGCCATTGTGATTGTCAAAGCTAAATGTGTCATTGCATTGGTTTCCCTTAAGGCCGGCTATCTAAATCCTTATTTCTGATGGAATTTTTCCTTAGGGATGGGGTGGTTGGGTGATCAGCCATCCTCCAACATCATCCCTTCGCAGGAGGCCGGATCCGGTGGCTCACCACCTCGTCCAGTGTCCGAAGCCTGTGAGACACCGGATCCAACTTCAGAGCCTGATGAAAATACGGCCATGAACAAGGTGATAACGGCGGGGGGGGGATGGACATTTCCATCATGGAAAAAAGGAACTGCCAAATTAATGGAAAAAACTCCAAATTGGTCATGAATTCATGAATTGAGTGGCGAAAAAGTCGTCAAATTTCTCGTCAGGCTCCGGTGCAGGAAGTGTCAGTGCCAGCCGAAGAAAGGCCCTGGAAGGCCCGGCTGGGTACTGGGGATCAGGTCCCGCGAAATTCGCGGCAATAGTTGTGTGGAAAGCTGATTTGAGAGGATTTTTGTCATGAGAGTGAGGGGTGTCCTACTGATGTGTGTGTATTTCACCAAATATATGACTGATGTTTCCTTTAGCAAGGAATTGGTTGTTTGATTGAAGTGCTTGACAACAGGTATGATACCACATCTCCCATAAAAACCTCAATACTTCCATGGCACCTAAGCCACTCGGCTTCTTGTTCCCACCAGGAAGTGTTCGATGAACCAGCTGACCTCTCAGAGGAGGTGGAGGTGCCTTTTTGCCTGTAAAAACTGGGAGAAAACGCCACCAAGATCTTAAAGATGTTTGTCTTGAGGAATTTTCAACTCACAACTGATTTGGTGACACCAGGGGACCCCCGACGGATTTCACAGGAGCCTGATGCCACCCCTCCTGAATCGCCTGCCAAGGAGTGGTGCACCAAAAAACGAATCCTTGGAATCGTGGTTTTCAAGTGAGCAATGAAAAAAGGGCCCCTGGTTGTTCCTTAGGGTTTATAGGGGATGAAATGCTACCCAGTTCTGTGGGCATTAGTTCATAAACCATCATTATAAGGATCCCTATCAAACAACCAGTGTTTTTGGATGTTTGGAAAATGTTGGAATTTCTGGTGTTGGAATTCCAGGAAGAAGAGAAATCAGAAAGTCTTCCTGACGGCGCATGTGAGGCAGGATTTCTTTTATATGTTTCATGTTGGGAGTTCCGAAATACTGTTGATGGAAGAAATCCTGCAATTGATAGATAGTTTATCCCATTGTTCACAGGGTTTTATACATCCCACGTGGTGCTGGATTTCTTCCATCAACAATAGGTAATCGAAGTTTTAGCACTCTTATTCAGAAAGCCTAGGCCATGAGATCCTGATTCTGATACCACTTGTTGTTGTTGTTGTTGTTGTTGTTGTTGTTGTTGTTGTTGTTGGTTGTTGTTGTTGTTGTTGTTGTTGTTGTTGTTGTTGTTGTTGTTGTTGTTGTTGTTGTTGTTGTTGTTGTCGTCGTCGTCGTCGTCGTCGTCGTCGTCGTCGTCGTCGTCGTCGTCGTCGTCGTCGTGTGTTGTTGTTGTTGTTGTTGTTGTTGTTGTTGCTGCTGCGGTTGTGGTTGTCGTTGTGGTGGTGGTTCTAGTTTGCAGTTCTATAGATGGGGATTTCCATAACTTTCATTTCTTTTGAACGCGGCAGAGGTGGTAACGCAACGCGAGTAGAAGGCATGCTGATGTAGCATGAGGAGCCTCCCAACTTGTGCTTCTTTCAGACGGATAGCCAAAAACCATGATTCAAAACAACATAGACAGGAAGTGTTCAAGTCATACCTACTGTGTTAAGTGGTTTACTATATATACATACAGTATATACACATCTAATTTAGATTGTTCTTCATCACTAATCGTCAATCATGATTTTCAACGTGGTAAATATACTGTAACCAAAATTAATTATATAATCATTGAAACCAATATTGCAATCATGTATGAACCAATAGAAGTTGATAATTACTGCAACATCCTCCTAGAAACCTTTTCCATTGACCCCAAGGGAGTGCCATCTTCCAGCTCTGAAGTGGAGGTTGGGTGCACAATTTGATGGTTCGGTAAGTTGCCGCTTTTTGGGCAAAAATTGGATCAACATCAACAAGATGTGTTCTTCCCCCACCCCAACAAAAAACACTTTACTAAAAGATAGTTGGATTTTTCTTCTCCAGATATTATTCTAGCTACTTTTTTTTTTGGAACTACCAGGTTGTAAGAACTTACGTAGTTATTTCACCGCATGCTTGGAAGGCACTGGTTGGAGTCCAGGTAAAGACAAAATGTACGCACCACTTTGGTATTTTGGTATCCTCAAGTTCCTGATGTCTTTTTCAGAGGTTCTTTACGATTACAGCGACTTCAAGGAGTCTTGTGACAGCGCCAAAACGGCACCTTCCTTCCTCCAGGTGGTTAAACCGTAGAGGGGCAAGTTGGGAAGAGGTTCCAAGATATCTTATTTATGGAATGTTCACCCCAGAGCAGAAATTTCAAGTTTCTTTTTTTTTTTTAATTTTTGGTTTTAAGTTGATTCATGTTTGCATTAGTATGATTCCGATGACTATATCAACTCAGAAATGCTTTTTTGGCACAGTCTAACCACACCTCCAAGCAGTGTTGTGTGTTGTGTCGATGCTGTGAGTCACGGGGCTGGCATGTCCTTCTGAGTCATTGCTAGTCCACTTCCGATTTGGGAAGAAGGTTTCATGAGCGAGGCAAAGCAAAGCTTGATCCAAATTTGAACAAGTTTTTTTTTCCAGGTGAACCGAAAGAGGATGTTCGTGTTCATAAACATTTTTTCCACTAGATGTACAGTATAGATGTATATAACATTTATATGTATATGTATATATATATACATTTATGCATGTACGCGTGTATGGATGCATGTAATGTAATGTAATGTAATGTAATGTAATGTATTGTAATGTAGTGTAATGTAATGTAATCTAATGTAATGTATGGATGCATGTCTGCGTGTATGCGTGTATGGATGCATGTATGTATGTAGGTATGCATGCATGATACATATGTATGCATGAATACATAAATAGGATTGCTGGACGAGAGATCAGTAGAGACAAACAGCAGCTGCTTTTGACATTGTTCTTTGCGGCAGGATGAGGTGGCAGAACCCCTTTCGACACCAACGGAAGTTTCAGCCGAGTCAGCGGAGAAGGAGGAAATCTCTCAGGGGATGTCTTTTTCCCTTGTGTTTTGTTTTTTGCTGTTCAGAAGATGATCGTTTTTCTGTTCAAAGCTTTGGCAACTGCAAAATCCTAGTCTGATTCCCTGATTTGACCTTCTCGAAGCAGGAAAAGGCAGAAGAAGCGCGACCGGCTTTTTCTGAAGAAAGACCGCCCGAGGACAAGTCGACACATGACATGTTTTTGGCTTGTGTGTTTTGGTCTTTCGGCCCACAGGGGCAGACAAAACCAATTGCAGTCAGGGCGAAGACAGAGAACTTGAGGGCACAGTGGTTGCTGAAGCAGAAAGCAATTCTTCTCCAGTGAAGGAGGAAACTCCAGAACAGGAGAAGGCCTGTCGCCACGAACACCAGATACAGTTGAGAACACCTTTTTCGCCAATGGATTGATTACTGCCATGCATAGTGCATCGACCCCCCCCAGATTTGGTCATTGCCCATGCTGCTTTGAAGCTTCAAAGATTCCAATAAAAAAAATCAGCATAGTCAGCATAGTTGACTGGAGTGCTCACGAACTTGCGTTTATTTTCGAGCAACAAAAAACGTCCCAGGAAGAGGTTGCTGGACATTTTCTTCCTGAGGAGACACCGAGCGAGGCAGGGACATGTTTTTTCATGGCTGATATGGAAGGTACGAAAGCAAGATGAACAGCTTGGTTGATTGATGTACCCACCCCGGAACTAACATATCCCTAACATATGGCTTACGCACTTTTGAGTCGATGATTTTCCGAAAGTCTGAAGGTGGGATATGTATCTGTTACCTGGAGGTAAGGGGTGAAAAATCTACCCTTTGGTGACAACAGTTGATGGAATGAGATTCACCTTTGCCGCACCCTGCTGAGAAAAGTGCTCCTTCTCCAACGCCTGAAGCCGAACCTCAAGAACAGGAGGAGAAGGCCTAACTTTCGGGGTAAGATAAAAAAGACCGACGTTTCTTAAAGTCTTGATGTCTTGGCTGATTGCCACATCCCCTTTTTCATCATTTTGTGATGCACTTCTTTGAAGCCTCATGTGGGAAAAGATTTCCAGACAACACAGTTGACCACATGTTTATCAAGACAGGAAGATGTTGCTGGGCATTGTCTTCCTGCAACAAGTCAGCAGGAGGCCGGCATATGTCACACATCAATTGCTACAAAAAACGAACCAACGCCATAGCAGTGATTCTTTGTTTTGTCCTTTGGAGTACCTTGATCCCTTGAAGCTTTTCTTTGGTCTCATACACGAAGATACCCAAAGTATGTTGGGATGCTGAAGGAAAAAAGACACCCAAACATGAATCCATATATATATATATATATACATACACATATACACGCAATCATATATAATCGTATTTTACATATATATATACACATTGCATATACTACATATATAGATAGATAGATTATAGATTAAAAATTGTAACTGTCCAACTTCCAAAGTTCCAGCTCCCAACTTGGAGGACGCTGAGCAACGGGGTGAGGGCACTTCGAGCCCGACAAGTCTGGAGGCAAAAAATGGTCTGTTTACACCCTGGAAGATGAACATGGAACCTACAAATCACCCATTTAGAAAGGAAAATGATCTTCCAAACCTCCATGATTATGTTCCATGTTAATCTTCCGGGGTGTACCAACAGAATATCACATGTAGTCATTGCAATCTACTCAGAAGGGTTTGTTTGGGCAGAGGGTGGCTATTATCAGTCGTGAATAACATTTTTACATATTTAACTTAACGGTTTCTTATCCGTCCCAGGTGGTGTAGGATTTTTTTGACCAACAGACGGATGAAGTAAAGAGAGGTGTTTTGTAGGGCTTGATGAATCTTCTGAGTTGAGGCAGTTGAAATTTCACTTCTGTAAATTGTAGTAACATGTAGTAACAGTCACCCATCAAGAGGTTTCATTTGCTTCTTTGAAATCTCCACGTCATAGTCAAATTGTCGAAATAAATACGCAAGATTTGGGATGAACTTAGACTTGGATAATAATAAAGAACGCACTTGAACACATCCTGGAAATACACAAAACAAATACACTTGCCCCCAACTTCTGGAAGTTTCAAGATGCCCAATAACGACAGTCACCAGTTTTTTTTGCTTCAAAAAGGCACCGCCTTTAGAGTCCGGAAAGCTACCCCAAAGAGAATCCATGGATTTTTTGAGAAAACAGCAATGAAAAATACTGTAATCACAGCTGATTCACGCCAGGAAGTCAGCGAATTCTTTTGAGCCTTGCCAAGTTCAGAGGCCGGGCCTTGCCGATGTTTGATTTCAGCGGCGGTTTTTATTGGTGTGTCTTAGACTTGGTGATTTTTATAGCCATGATTTTGAGACACACCGCATCATGTAAATAGATTACAAGACCAAATCCTCAGAATCTACCGGCTGTCTCAGGGTAGCGAAGTGGTTTTTATTTTGATGTTTCCAAACTTTGCACTTTCCAGTTTGCAGTTTCCAATCGAGGGTGAAAGATGTGAAACTCTCACAGCCGCATTGCTGAATTGATACCCAGTGACTTGCCAATTGTTTATTGGTCAGTAGGATGTAGTTATGTCGACAAGCCAAGGTTGGCTAGTTCGGTTCGCCAAAAGGGATTTTGGAGCAGCAGAAGACCGCTGCAGCTGTGCAGAAAAAAGTGATTTTGGGGGGCTGCTAAGCTGCAAAGCTGCTACACCTACCGTCTATTGATATAGTTGGAAGCAATCTTTGAACCAAGAGGGTGAAAATTTATGGCAATTCCAGTAGCACATGAGTTTTTTCAAAGACTTTATGACCTTTTTCCCTGTCTGGTTGCTTCACCAATAGCTTTACCAGATATTGGGGGAAGGCCAATGCTAATCTATTGAAAAGGTCCTCTCTCAATGAGGGACATGTTGAAATTCTTCTTAGAATGATTGGTACTCTACAATCCTTTATTGTTTTGTTGCGCAAATGATCGTCAATTGGTGGAACAAAACCTGCAACTATCCAGACCTTTCGTTAGAGACGTGGGGATGACGCAGATTCATTCCATTTCATTCCATGAAAAATTCATCTCCAATCACGTGAGTAGTGGTGGAATCTACGAGGATTAATCGTGCAGGGGAAGTTTTGCTAACATTTTGTATCATTGATTTACAATTTTGAGAAGAGGCACTTCCAACATTTATCAGCTAGCACGTTTTGATTCCGCTGGAAGACTCGAAAGCAGGTAGTTCAAATTTGCTTGGTGGTCTTGCAAATTTTCAAATCATTTTGATGTCAAGCCTAGTTGGTACAATGACTCAGGGACCATCACCAGCTCGAACAATGGGGCATTACAAGTGAAGCATAAAGATGTTCATGGTGAAACGGACTTAAACTCGTTATCACTTACTTACATACTTGCTTACTTACTTACTTACCTACTTAGTTACTTCCTTACTTACTTACTTACTTACTTACTTACTTCAATTTCATGGACCATAATTTTACAACAAGACTTGGCAACAAGCGGTAAGTTGAAACCCTTGCAGTAAGAAGATTTCTAGGGCTTACTCTCTCGTAGCCTTGTACTAAGGTGATGCCTTGTCCTTACCACCTTGGGATGGTCGGGGCAAGGACAGAAATGCCTGAAATGTTCACAGTGTTGTGAGGGGATGATGATGATGATGATGATGATGATGATGATGATGATGATGATGATGATGATGATGATGATGATGATGATGATGATGATGCTGATGATGATGATG
>DF245360.1:0-17493 GCA_000507305.1 Breviolum minutum Mf 1.05b.01 | reverse complement strand
ATAGATAGATAGATAGATAGATAGATAGATAGATAGATAGATAGATTTTTTGATAGAGAGAGAGAGAGAGAGATAGATAGATAGATAGATAGACAGATAGATAGATTGATAGATAGATTGATAGATAGATAGACAGAGAGAGAGAGAGAGACATAGAGAGAAAGATACATAGATAGAAAGATAGATAGATAGACAGATAGACAGATAGATTGATAGATAGAAAGATAGACAGAGAGACAGATAGACAGATAGACAGCCGAAAAGAAAGGACGTGGCAGACCAAGGAAGACCAACACTACTTAAACCAAACCGCCAACGTGCGGGACGTCCGTCGCTGTGGAAGGAAAAATGAAAAAGGGAAACCTTGCCTCTTAATTTTATGGGATTTTTTTTGGGGGGTATTTTGTAAATTGAATAAGGGCAACCTTGTCCATTCATTGTTTGTAAAATTGTTTTGAAGATATTTTGTGTTGAGGGGTTTCTTCAAAATAATTTGTTGTGACTCTGCTTGAATTTAGGATTTTATGAAGTTAATTTTTGGTTCTTGGGTTATTGTTCTGAAATGTTGAGTTTTGAATTGATGTTTTGGGGTATTGTTTTGAAATGTTTGGTTTAGAATTGGTGTTGTGGGTTGTTGTTTGAATTTTTGGGGTTTGAAGTGTTGTTTTAGGTTGTGGTTTTGAATTTTGGGGTTTAGTTGTTGTTTTGAAATTTTTGGGGGTTGAGGAGGATGGGCGATGGGCAAGGCCTATCCTAACTAGAATGCAATGACAGGAGCCACCCCAAAACAGCACTCTAGGGGGCGTAGTCAAGGTGCACCAAGCCCAGCATTCTCCCGAAATGATTGCCTAGCCTACTGGGCCTACTGGCTGGCTTTCTACGAAGAAAAAGGTAGTCAATCCATGTAACACCCACCTACAAGTATCAGAAGCCCTGCTTGATTTTTTTTTTCCCCCGTCAGCTTTTTTGTGAGTGCTGTTTCTGCAGCTTCTACATATCCATATGCCAGCGCTGAAGGAGCCAGTTGAAGATCTCTGGCAGTTTCCGCATAGCAAATCCTGTGCAAAGGTTTATCTGAAAGCTCCGAAGATCTTCGGTCAACTTGCTTCACCTGGAGCACCCTGCCTGCTCATCAACATCCTTCAGCAAACCCACCTGAAAAAAAGAGTTCTGGATCCAACTGAGCCCATTCCATGAAATCCGGGTTGTTTTTTTTGAGGGATTCTCATAAAGGGCTAGAAGAATCACGCAGAACCACGATAACCAAAGGCAAAATACAACATCTTGCAACCACGTTATATTTTCACCTAAACAATAAGAGTTTTTGTTCACTCAACTGAAACCGTGAAATCATTGGGAAATTGTTTCCAAGGCTGGCACGGGCAGCCAAGCACAATGGTCCCCAAATTGGAGCCTAACAGTCATCCAATCATTCCAATCCAACATCATCGAAATATGTCAAAATGCAACAAAATGAACTGGAAAAGAAAAGGCTTCAGGCAGGTGTTGCTTTGTTTGACGGAAGCAAATGCAAAATGCAGCAAAGTAACCAGCGTTCTTCCCCACAAATTGCGTTGACGACCCCCAACTCGTGGCCATCACCAAACCAAGCAACCACCTGACAGCAAGGAGCTCCCAAGAAAGAACACACTTATTCATTGATCGACCACACACGTCATACAAATGTTCGATTGATTTCAATGATCCCCGCATACGTTGCATCTCTTGTATCTGTTTGCTATCATTGTTTTTCCAAAGTTCCTTTTTTTGATTGAAAGATTTTGGAAACCGGATTTCCTCCGAGTTTTTCGTGTCCGAAGGCCTTGCAGCCGAGGTCAAAGGAGCCTTCAGCCTGGCGGCAAATCCACACGTTACGCACCATGCCGTTGTACCATGTCACCATGCGATGCATGATGATGCATGCTATGTGCCACCAGGTCACACCATGATGCTTTGAAATCAAAGCATCTGCAGCAGGGGAAAAGCAATGACCGCGACCTCCTGAAGGGTCACAAGTTCCAAGATGCAGATTTGCCAAAAGAAGCACAGCGAACCTGCAGAGGAAGGTCGCCAAAGCAACAGTCCTGAAATGCAAATCAGCACATATGAGCACATCACGTTTCCATTTGTTTCCAGCAAGGCAAAACAAGGCATGCGAACGTCCTTTGTCGGGGTGGCAGCGCAAAACCTCGGATTGACAAAGCGTTGTTCTGTAAAAAACAGCGCCACAAATTGCATTAAATGCGTTCCAGGGCACCGTTGCTCGGTAACGAGGGGCTTCTGGCTCTGGCTCCTGGAAGTCAGTGGAGGTAACGAGGCGGGATGCAAAGAGTGAAAGTCGCCTCGACCACAACTTCCTCCCCAGGCATGAAGTCACAAACCTTGGTTGATTTTTTTTTGAAGTCATTGGTTCTCCTATGTCCTATTTGTGGTGGCCGTCATCATCATCATCATCATCATCATCATCATCATCATCATCATCATCATCATCATCGTTCTTCAATCATTCTTCATCATCGTGGCAATATTCTTCAACAGTTTCTCACCAATGCACACTCTGTGGCTCCCCGCAAACACTTCATTCTCACAACCCGAAAAGAGGATGGAAGCCCAGGATTGCAAGGATGTCAATCCATTGCCTCAGAGTTATGGTCAAATAGCTCGGTCAATTGATTTCAGATGAATTGATGAATTCGAAACCGAGCCTGGATCTAAATTTAGACCAACTCGACACCTACCGGAAACAAGGAGGTGACCTTTCTGGTTTTCTTGTTGGGAATGACTTCCCCACCTTTGCAGGGCCATGGAGTACATCTTATGCCACCTCAAGAAATCTCAAGGAAAATCAATTATCAATTATCAATTGAATTTTCAAATTCATCAAATTGTCATTCTTCCTGAATTATGAAGTTATGATGACATCAACACGGCAACACAGCTCAGAAAAGTCTGACCGACTCAGATCCTGACTCAGCATGTAGGATCATACAGCGAGCCTCTGTTCAACAGTATCAATTGTTCAACATGATTGAAATGAAACACATGGATGCTCAAGATCCAAGCACATCATCAAACATACCAAAAACACCAGCCTTGGCTCTTTTTTGAACCTCCAGTGGAAGCTGCTGGAATTGCGTCCTGTTAAGACTCTGGCCACGAATCTCTCCAAAGGGATGTTGCGGTAAGGGACTATGAAACACGACCTTTCGCACCTGGAGCTTTCGTTATCAGCCACAAAAGGGAGCTCCTGGAAGAGATGTGAAACGTCTGATACAACATCGTATGACCTTTGGATGAAGGGATTTTTTGATTTTGCACTTTTATGATTTTCCAGAGGCATTGGATAGGTTCGATGATTTCATGCGAACCAAAGATTGGTATCTGCGTATTTGCAACTGTTTGTATCTGTTTGTAACATGTAGATGTGCATTCAAAACTCACATATTGATACGTAGAATTCTTCATGTCAAGGACTCAGAATTTGAAGATTCTGCTCGCAGTCCTGATCAGCTTCCTTATCCCAGGCCTTGATATAGCCAGAGAAATGTGCCACAGCAACATCCGTCACCTCCGAAGCTGTGTTCAGGAGTTGTACGGACCGCAAAAATTAGGGACCCCAAAAATTCCATTGGCTTGAACCTACTGAAATGAAGCATTTCTGATTCTAGTGGATTTTCGAGTCATGTCCTACCTTCAACCTTACCCTTCAAAAATTCGATCCAGCCTCTGCCGTGTGCCAGGTGTTGGTGACTGGAACTCCACTGTGAAGTTGGACCTGCCAAACACCAAAAAATGACAGAGCTTGATAGGCCAAGCATCTGTTGGAATGCTTTTGTGAATCTGCATCAAATTGACCTCAAAATTGTAGAGCTGGCTCAAATGACTCCACTCTCCAGCCATCACATTGGACCTCATTGCCACTCAATTTTTGACACATCTTTCTCTCCAATCCATCATCCAGCATCTGACAGCATACAATCATCGCTGTAAAACTTACGAAACTCGAGCTCCAAGCAAATACTTCTGCTCCGGTGACCTGAAAACTTCACAACGTCCGCACAGGCATTCTCCGTTTCGTATGCCACTTCCGCAAATGGAGCTCTTCGCTTTTGGGCGCCCCTACCACGCAGGAATGTGCCAAGCAGGATCAGGTTCAGAAACCTTGCAGAGAAAGTCATAGTATCTAAAAATTCCAAATATTGCAATTCTACATCAACCTCTAAATCAACTCGTCCGCCCATTGAAGTTGAAAATCAGCACAACCCTCGGAATCACTTAGACTGCCGGACGTCAGCTTCCAGCAATTGGAAGAGCTCTTTGGACGGAGCTGTCACCTGGCAGGCCCAGCGAAACGGCTGTGAAACATCATGAAACCCTAAAACTCCGAGGCTCCCGACCATGGTACCCGCATTAACATAGCATGCCCTGCACACAAATCGCAATCTTTCTGAAAAATTGTGGCAATTCGTTGGAACGTTGCACCTGGGGTCTAGTCGTTGACCATGGTCGGGATGCCGAAGACAAACATGATCATTCTTCATCTGTAGCCGAAGAATGATAGGATCATGTCATGGAAGTGTCATGGAAGTCTTGATGGTAATTCTCAACGGAAAATGTGTTGAAACAACCTGATGAAAATACATGAAAATACATGAAACAACACTGATTTCCACATTCCCCATCTCGACTCTGGCGCTGACCGTGCTCATTCCTGCCGGCGTGCGCAAGTCAAAGAGTTCGTCGATGTTCCGCCTGTGAGCCATTAACAAAGAGTCGACGCGGTGTTTTTTTTGGGAAAGATCCGAGATCCAAGCAGCACAATCATGTCCAAATCCAAGAAAATCACCTCAACGAGATGTTCAAAAAACACTAAAATTCTCCGGATGTTCGCTTAAAAGTTCGCTTACCTTTCTGCCGAGCCTTGTCATAAGGAACAACGTCTGGATTGAAGACCTCAGAGTCCACCAACAACAAAAGTTGCATCAAAACAGAAACTCCCCGAGTGTCAAACCTGGAGCTTCGTAAAGACATCTTTGAAGCGCGCATTGTAACTTGCGACATGAAGATCAGAAGCAGATCTGATGTAAGAGACCTGACAAGGCCATGTGTCATGAACCACTTGGCCACACAGTTAGCCAAGCACAAGTAGCACACATCAAATCCGGTCGAATTCGGTCGTTGCTCCGAAGTCATTCGAAGTTGCTCCTCTCAAATCAAACATCGCACAGGCCTCTTTGAGCGTCCACAACTGTCCAAGCAGTTGCAAAGCCTGGACATGCAAATCATTGAACGATGAACGCGCTGCTGCAAACCAACGACACTAGCCTTGCCAATATACTACCCGAGATTCCAAACAATGACTCATAATCATACAAACAAGCGGAAACGCGGCATGCGCTTAGGCTTTGCTTTAAGTTAGTCTATCTTCAATGATTCAGCATCTGCACACAGGATGCACAATTGTCGCCTATTTTGCACTCATAATCCCATCCTAAAGCTCAAGATGTAGATGTCAGTGTGAGGCCAACCTATTGGAACTCACTTCACCTTCAAAGAACGTCCATTTGTCATTGGAGTTGGAAACTTATGGATCTTTAGCTTGCTCTGATTTTGAGACTCACCTAGCCTTTACAAAACGTCACTGGTGCCGGTGGACCCCCCGGCTCTCTTTCACCTCGTCTGGTAGGTCTGCAGTATGTAGGAGCACCCGATGATGCTTCGTACCGCTTGCCTATCTGTAGGGCAGCAACATGCACAAAGTATCACAAAGTCATGATGAAAAAAAAAGCTAAAGCCGCAGTGCCGCAGTGCCTGTAAGCTAAAACCCAAAGCCAGAGCTCCAGCAACATACCTACGGTACCGTATATCAACATACATAAAGTCACAGATGGACTTTCAGATGTGGGCACTTCTTTCCGGAGCCGTAGATCAAACTTGCATAGGCCTTGAAAACAAAAAAACGCAACACAAGGCTCTTACACTGGCCCTCATGAATTCTTGGTGATGTTAATTGAGAACAATTCAATCTTTTGATCTTCAATGATGTTCAATGATTTTCGGTGATGCAACCCTGCAGTTCAAGCATCTAGAATCTAGAATCTATGACATTCCTGGAACTGCTGCAGGACCTATGGAACTTCCACGACGGCAACAATCCAAAAGAAAGACAAATCCCGCTGAAGGCCCCACGAATGTCGGGTCATTTGTGGACTCCTGCAGAAATTGACCCCACGAGCAGACTCTCGAAGCTCCTCCGTTAGAAAATCTCCTTGTCCTCTCTGCATTTGTAACAAAGATGTATTCGATCTGGCCGGCCTCACAATTTTGTCCAGCCACTTGGAAATTTTCAAAAATGGAAACTTTCATCTTGAGGTGAAATGGATTGGTGCAGGGCGAAGACAAAAAGAAAAAACAATTTCAGAGTACTAAATAGGCCCAGCAGTCCGACCTGCGCGAACCGCAAATGAAGTTGAACTATGTTAAGTGACAGCCCTGAGGAAATCTCTGCGAATGGATTACTTTTGTTTTCATTCCTACCCTGGGTGCCTTTGGGTCCAGCGCCAACGCTATCAAATCTACCACACTCGTTGCATGCAAACGAGGTCAACACCTTGGCAAGCACTAAATTCATCCAGTTGATTCTTGCTTGGTATAGCTATAGTCATGTGTTGCCACCTAGCCATGTTATGCCTGACTTCAAATTGGAACACAACAGGCTGCCAATTGACGATTTCAACTTGGCTCAGCTTCCAACCGTTCGCAACGGATTCAACAATGGATTGCCATAATGATGGTTCGCTTTCATGGAACCTAAACCCAGAATAGTTGAACACCCAGACTCTTCAGCTGTGTCTTTGAACATGACGAGTTTCAGGGTGTCTCTGCGTGTTGTCTCTGCACCAATCATTGTTACGATACATGATACCAGAGGCACTTCAGGCACCTCTCAAAGTCAACATGTTTAATACATTGGCTTCATTGGCTTTGTTTGTTTCTCATGTTGCAATATAAGATGAGCCAACAGCTGCAAACGTTGTTTGAAAAGGCAGCTGCCAGTGATGCATGCAAAAAAAAATCGAAATAGGTCGGTGATGGGGCAAGATAACAGTGCAACTGGAAACATCGCTTTGTTTCACTGGTGCGCTTTGTTTCGCTGGTGGCCCCTCTTTCAAGGCACACTGCCGCTCGTTAACGGGTGTGGTTGGCAAGGCCAGTGCCACTTCTGTGCGCTTTTCACACATGAAGATACGCATCTTCAATTTCCTACAGGTGTTTGAAACTCCGCAGGTTTTGTTCAAATCATCTATAAAAAAGTCACAAAGAACACAGATATGATTGATATGATACGGCATGGGTACAACATCGATACAACTATTCTAACAAATGGGAATCTTACCATAATTACAGATCATGCACATATATCAATTAATAAATCATATACAATCATACCGACTACTTTCCGCAATTTCACACCTCCAGTGAAACAGTCAGTTCTCCATATCCATATCATCAGCTTGTTCTGGTCGAGGTTGCACTCTCGACATGCTGTTGCCCTAGGCAGTCGCTGGTTCCCGGGTCGTCACAGTGAAAATGTTAACTCGAGGTCCAGACTCGGAAGCGCCACCGTCGTATACGGCTAGTCTTGGCTTCCATACTCACCACCTCCGCTGAGACACTTGAAATCTTTTGGATCATTCCTTTTCATTCTGTAAAAACTTTCCATAATGACATCATGAGATATATTTCAGATACATATTATATCATACATCATATCGTATCATATGATAGATTGTTATACATCATGATAGAATATGTCTTGCCTCTTTTGCTGTCAGCTGAAAGTCGGCACCTCTGGCGCTGTCAGCTTCTGGGTCCTCTTGAAGAAGAGGGCACCACCTTGAACACGAGGCGGAGGAAGGTTCAAATCCATGTCCTGGAAGCATTTCCGTTGAAACGCGTTGAAGCAACATGAGCCACAGAAATCTATCTTTCAAAAAAGTATACATTCAAGAAAAGTCTGCTGAATTTGCAAGTGTTCGGTTGCACGTTATGTGAACTTTCACATGTCAACACGAGCCTCATCTATTTCCGCTTTTTCGTTCTCATCCTCATCTTCGTCATCGTCATCACTGTTGCTGCTCCGCGGTGTGGGAGGCGTTTCGATTTCCTGGCGACGGCACCCGACAATAGCACCCGAGGACGGCAACCGACCACACAAGCATCGACGGCCGCACGGACAAGTTGCCCTGAGACATATCGCTGATCCTTGTCAAGGGGGAGAAAACTTAATCACGCCCTATAAATCAATGAATCAATGAATGTGCTTTTCTTTGTCTTTGAAAGTCTTTGAATATCTGTGCCCATCCCCTCAGTACACTGAGCTTTGCGACATTCTTTGAAAAGTCGACGCGTGGGCAAAGCCGCTTTCTGATTCGTTTTCAGCCACAGCATGTCGAATCCTGGTGTATCAAAGTGAGGTTGGTACTCAGGGATAGAAGTCGAAACTGGACGAATATAACGTGACCGGAAAGGGGCACAGGTCGAGAAAATTCGAGAAACATGTTGAAGGTGGAGCGTGTCACCCGGCCTTTTCCGAAGCAATATCTTAACTTTGCTTGGTCTTAGCTACAGCTCGCTGTCCATAGGCCCTGCTCTTAACGCTAGCACTTACGAGTACCACTTCCTAGCAGGAAGGGGTTCTTTTGTGTTTTGCTCGAAAAGCGTCTTGCCATCCCTTTGCTAGAAAAAAGAGGAGACCGCAATTTGCAAAGGCTGCTCCAACAGCATGTCTCAGACCAGTTGTGTATGTGAGATATGTCCGTGGAGTATGGACACAGAACCGTCCTGCCCGGTACATCAGGAATGCCAGCACCACAAACCATGATCATTCCAATCGAATAGGACCTGGAACAAAAATGAAACAAACAATCCAAGGTCCAGCCAGTCCGTATCCAAACAACAATCTTGCTGCCAAAGCAGGTCAGGTGCACCCGTTGCCATGGCTGTTGATACAACTAACCTGCACATCAAAGGACGACTGGGACAGGATTTCCCCCTTCCAAGAATAAAGTTTGATACGGGGAAAGTATGTCTAATTTTGTGCCATGGATGATGTATCTATGTCACAATCTCTTCAAGTAAATCAAGCAAATCTTATCCAAAGCATCCAGTTCACAGGGTTTCCAAACAGATTCGAATGGACATGACTTTCCACCGCACCTGCACTTCATACTCTGTGCCAGGCTGCAATCCTGTGAGCCATGCCTGGAGCAGAGACATCTCTTACCAATCTCAAGGTGGAGTGGAATAAATTTCAAATTTCAAATTTCATACACAAAATATATAAAAATACGGGCCATCAAAATCGAGAAATGACTACTTTCGTCACATGAAAATTTGGCGCTTCGATGACCTAAATTGCTCCCACCTCATGACTGCCACCATATGCTTCAGGCAAGGCCCGTTCGCATGTTTCGGGCACATCCACTGTGACATAGCCTTCCTCCTCCTGGAGAACATCCAACTGTACACTGGAAGTTACTGTCGTCGCTGTCATCACAGGATCTCTGACCTCCTTGTTCTGAGCAGCGCCAGGAACTGTGATCTGGAGCACGGGGACTGTTTTAAACATAAAAAGCTTCACACTTGGATATTTCAAATTTCCTATTGATCTGCAGTAATTTCAACCGTAAAGAGTCAAGCGAAAGAGAGATTTTTCAGTGTCCGCCTTTCCGCCCAGAGCCAAATGGCGCTCCATTGGTCCGGAGAGACGGAACCAACAAACCTGGTGTAGGATGAACTTCACAACTGAGACCGGGAGTGAGATATCAGCTGACATCGCGTTACATACCTCCAGCACCAGTTTCAAAGATTTGGAGTAGTTTCTGAATCAAATCGAGATTCAACCAAGCTGTGGATCAGTGTACAAAAAAAGTTCAGGATGAGCGTTAAACACAACTTTTCCATTTCAAAACTCCGAAGCTCTTTTCAGTTCATTTCAAGAGTCACGGTCCACAGATTCCAGACCTCTGCTTTCGTAATGCGATCACCATTGTCGTACCTGAAAATGAAATCCACTGCAGGTAGCTGCAGGTAGCTATTAAATGAATCCGTATGGTCACTGTGAAACAGTCAGAAGATGTCACAAATAAATACCTTTTAGTAGTTCTGTCATATTGAAAACACTGGTAAATAGATTGGTTCAAAGTTGGCCAAAACTGAGGCATGTCTTCTCAAAAGTCAGGCACGGTAAGGAAAAGCCCACATGCAAGGAATCCTTGGTGGCCTGGAAGTTGCCAAAGACGCTGCAAAATGGTCAAATTGGCTTGTCAGTGATCATTGTCCTCTTTCCAGATTGAGATAATTCTATGATTCTTATTGATTTTCAAAGCTCCACCTTTTTGAAGAGAATGCACTTCCCAACTTGAAGATTGAGCCATGAGCAACAAAATGGAGAAGTGGCGCCTCCAACATCCATGGAGCAGGGGCCTCCTCAGGCGCTGCACTCCTCAGGCTCTGCACTTCTGTAGATCTTTTCCGTTTCAAATTTTCAAATCCCCGTTTTTTCGAGAAAGAAAGCACTGAAACATTCCGGTTCCAAGCCCAGGAGCGGGGAGACAATGTCATCAAGCGCTTCTGCCCAGTCGCTCCATCCCTGCAATCGGAAATGGAGCATGGTTTCTTTGAATTTGCAGCACAGTTTCAGCCATTCAGGTTCATTTCATTGTTCAGTTGCACAAATGGATAGTAGGAACAGCTTCCATCCGCATGAAGCAGCTACACAAGCAATCACTCATGTTTTGGGCAACATTTGCCTCCAAGTTGTGTGCTCGAACTGAGACGGCATATGGTAAACCACCCAGGAGACCCTCAAAGATGTGATCCTGACAATGGCACCCAAGATGCACATGCTTCACTCGCACTTCACAGGTATCTTCGCATTTCCATCTTGCTTCTTCCAACTGTGGCCGTCACGGGCTCTTTTCGATTTGTCAACTCTTCCACCTGTGTGCCAAGGACATGGCAGGACATGGGAAAAACAAAATCAAGATGGAACCATGGGGTACGGCAATATTGCTCCCTGCAAATTTAGATAAGGACTTTAAAAAAGTAACCACAAGGCTACCAGGAGTCGAAAAGGACCATGTTGATCAAAAGAATCTTTGAAGCACACTGCTCTCAAAAGCAGTGAAAGAAGTGCCGTGACAAAGCACCTTGATGGCGTGGAACTCTTTGACGGGTAAAGCATCCAACAAAGCTTTCTGTTCCTGTTTCCAACTTTGATGAGAAAAATGTGCCTCCTACCTACCCAATCATGCATGAATGAATGAATGCATGAAAAAGGCAGAAGCAGCTCAAAACATTCAAAGAAGATTCATCTGATTCTCCTCATCTGTCTCGCACTTGTTTAAATCCTCCACCAATTGAGGAACTTTAGCCACCTAAAACGACAAAGTAGCAGAAACGGAGCAAATTCCCTGAGCAACTCGCAAAAAATGCAACAAAAAGAGTGATGGGCAATGGGCACCTGGGCTTGGTCTGCCAGGAACACCTCGTACTTGTCGATGGGACAACCTGATTTCTGGAAACGTGGACCAAAATTCAAGCCCGCAGCCCGTCCAAATATTGAGGAAGTGACCATGACTATCTGGCAAATTCCATCTGAAGACAAGCTGCTCCTGACCAAAAGAAAGCACTACGGTCACGGTGGGAACGATATCAAGTTGAAGGATCCCAGACCACCAGGCAAACACCACAAAAACGAACTGAAGCACCAAGGCTTGACATGAAACAATCACTAAATTTACCAAAGCCTCCTACTATATTCTGGTATATTCTGCTGACGAGCCGTGGAAGATTTGCACTTGATTTCCGCCAGAATCTTCTATGCATCGTTTGAACATCTTATCGTATTTCAATCAAGACAACTCTTGAAGTCCATGTCGATGTGCTCGAGAACTGGTCGTTTTGGAGGAGCTGGCCTTCAACAAAATTACTGTGGAAACATCTGAATTCAGCCATTGTGAAGCGCAAAAATGAGGCCAAATGCGGCCATATGGCCTGCATGCACCCGTCATGAAACCTTCAGACACATCGCTCCACACAGACCTCGAGTTCCAACTTTTCATCGTGCAACGTACACCTCTTAACCCCAAAATTTTAAGGTGAATACCGATACCTGAATACCAAAAAGAATGTCAAAGTTAAAAAAGACACTCATTTTCAAAACCATTTCTCTAGGGTCCATAGTCCCTGTCAAATTTCCAGCGTCTACAGGTGTACACTTTCAGTCCTTTCCACAAAACTGTTCATTTCGGAGTGTGAAAGCCGGGACACCATCCAACACTGTTCTTGATCCTCACCCTCAGCCGTTGCAAAGTTGAGCACACGCTTTGGAGCGGTGTCTATGTTTCTACTGTCAACGTCAATGAGAATGTACAAGGAGCATTGCTTGGGCAAAAGAACACCTTAAAGACTTATCGTCATGATTCAGCTACTCATAACTACTTTGATATTCGCAGTATATCAGTATATCCCAAAAGTTTTGGAAAATTGGAGTTGAGTCAACATCCTGATGTTGCCCACTACAATGAAGCTGAAATGTTGGGCAACTCGGGACTCCAGTGACAAGAAACACAAGTTGAAACACCTGGACAGCTTCAAGCTGCACGGCCAAGCAGCCGAAAGTAGTATGTCGTGGCATACTCCAAGTCTGGGACATAGATCTGACAGCCAAGAATAACATGTCTCAATTCATTCAGGCCTTTTGAATATCAAATCATCTTGGAAGGCTTAGAGAAATCAATGAAGGACTCTCGGCTAGCAGAAGTGGGAAAAGTATGGAAAATTGATTCTTCGTTCAAGTTGATTCTTGCTTTTCAGGTGCACGTTTGTCGTTGCTGTGCCACTATGCCTGTCTTTCGTCAAAGGACTTGTGCGCCAATTCATATGGCACCTCACAACAGCGGTGATGCCCAGTTCGAATGACTTGAACTTTGATGTACTGAATTTCACCCATGAATTCTCAAGAGAAAATCTGTGTAGGCTTGCTCGGAAGATTTGCTATCAAAAGATAGGATCCTCAAGCTATTGGAGAGAGTTGGGCCATCATGAGAAAATTTGCAACTCAAATGCATCCCTTTTCTTGGGACTTTTCTCCCATCTTTTAGCCTTTTGTCACTTTTCTCCTGACCTGTATAATGTCCTGCATGTCAGCATCAAGCGAGTACTGGAACTCGCAACCTCAGTGATTGTGTCGCACACGAGCAAGACATTGGCAACCACTGGGCCAAGATGAATGCCATTGATATTTGTGGACTATTGCAGCTCCGACTATGTTCATACTATCTTCATACTATGTTCAAACTATTTTCATACCATGTACATACTATTTTCATACTATTTTCATAGTATGTTCATACTATTTCAACGTTTGAAGCATGAATGCCTGAAATCATTGAAACATTATCGAAACCGTGCATTGTTGAGGCCAAAAAAAGTCGCAGCCAAGACTGCGTGAATGTCCATGAAAGTCAATTCATATCATTGCAACATATTTTTTAGAAGACATTTTCGTGGTGTTTTACATCATTTCAGTCCTTGAGATTCCCTGCTTTCCAATTCTGATCCACGTAGCCATGGCTCGGACCAATGAACCTCCAGGGCAGTTGGCCACTGCCATGGGCACGTTGGTTTATCCTTAGCAAACCCCGGAGACAACACGAATCGAGCACAGTGGGTGAGTCATTGCCGCGTTGACCAGGTTGACTGTTTCGGAGTTGTTGTAGTGTTGTTGCTGATGTCTGTTGTTGTAAATAGTTGTAAGATGACTTAAGGAACAGGCTGGTTTACTTGGGTAATCTGGTGGAGCAATCTCTGGAGCACTCGCCACACCCCATCCCTGACACAGCAAATCTGCAAAACTCACAATAAACTTCCAAGAACAAGTACAGTATTACAGTATATAGTATACCCACTGTATTTGGACTTTATATAGTATATACCTATAATATATAACCTAATAGGCAACGTAGTCTCCTAGAAGTTGACAAAAAAATCAAAAAAAGTAACTTCACCAACTTGACAAAAAGACTTGTCAAGGCCACAAGGCCTTGGCATCGCCAACGACGGTGGTTGCACGCACATATGCAATGTAAGGAGTTCCTGGTGTCAAGGCCTGGCACTGAAATGGTGACTCATGGTGACTCGGTGACTGACTCCACGTCAGAACGAAATGCTACGGAATGTAAGCACTTCCAAGTGGTTTCATTATGTTTCATTGGGACATCGAAATACATCGAACACATTGCTACATGCTACATTGCAAGCTACATGAACATAGATGCTACATACCAAGTCCTGCCTTATGCAGTCGTAGCATTTCGATGCTTTCACCCACGACCCAAGGCCTGGCACAAAACACAAAACACAAAACACAAAACGCAAAACGCAAAACGCAAAACGCGACGTCGCAAAGAAAACCGTGACAAGTGCAAGCAGCGCTCCTGTTGGCTGGAGGTTCCTGGACAATTTGGGAGTAAAACAGAGCACAAAATTTGACATGAACATGGTAGAACTTTCGTGGATCTAGCAGTCATCTATCTGACAGGGGGCCCCAGCAATTGTAAACTCATGAGCTTCTTCTTCGCTGGCCGCTGGTGGAGGGACTTTCCCTCGTTGTATCAGGGCCTCTTTTGGACAAGCAGCAAGCAGAACACTTTTTTTGGCTGCGAAGAACCACTCCGCCTGTCTATCCTCCTCCGTGTCGGCACGTAACAACCTCAAAGCTGGCACCAAAGTTGGTAAAGCTCACAAGTCCCCAAGCATCATGCGGACATCCACCAGCGATGCTGGGCTCCCAGCCTCAATTTGAAATACCTTGATGGGGCAGGGTATGTCAGGTATGTCTTGGAGTGCTGAAAGGTGGGACACGAAGGGATACAAATCACACACAAAGTCAAGAAGCAAGATAGGTCGGCCCATCATGTCCGGACACTCCCAGCTTGTCTTCAAAGAGTATAGCCTTCACCACCAAAATTTGGTATCACTGTTGTCCGCCGTGTTCTGATTAGATTCGTTTGGTGAGGAGATTTTCTGCAAGACGGCAACAATGAAGGCTACAGACAGCTATATGACCCAAAAGAGAAAGATATGACACAAAAAGGAAACGAGAAGGTCCAAACTTTTAACAACTCAGCTGCAGGTTCGGAGAGACTGCAGAACACAAAGGTGGTTTAGGATCAAAGTTGATGGGCGCCGTAGAATTCCTACTGAAGCCAACCATTCTAATAGGGTGATCATTGAATCATGTTGAATCAACCTTACCAAGGCCATTCTCCGTTGCTGTAGAATGGCTTGAATGCTTCGAATGGCTTGGTCTGGCGATGGGGTTATTTGCAAGCAAAAATAGATCATTCAGACAAATCCATAAACAGCGTTGGGAGAGAGAGCTTTGCAAGCTGCTTGTACACTCTCTGCAGAATAGAGGCATCTAATCAAGTAACGAGTGATGTGAGTTTGTATTGTCAGTATCAATTCGTTGTGAGAGATTTGAGTCGGGTGACGGGTTACCGACTCTTATTTGCAATAAGTCGAAGAATGGTCCAAGCAGAAAACTCGTGGTCAGTCCTGTGATCCTCGGCAGCTGTCCTGCAAGTTTCATGGCCGTGAATGTTTGGCCATTGAAAACAGAATGTCACATTTTGCGATATTTTCTGTGGAATTCATTCCCAAACTGCGGTGCATCATGAATGCGACTCATATCGCATCCACATCTCTGCTTTCGAAGTTTTTGGGACTGAGGGCAACGTGTCCTCTCGATCACCGGGGCGATGGTCATTTCTGCTGGAAAGTCGGGCTTGGAAGAGAGCTCCTGAAAAGGCCAAGAAAAGACACAATGTAATGTGAACTCGGAAGCTGAAGAAAGAATGGCATCCTGACAATAAAGGGAAGTTTCAATATTTTGGCACCCCAAGACAACCATGAAAGTCAGGACAACTGTCAGAGGCCCATACAGTGAAAGCTATGTAAACTACGTTCGAGCATGTCGCCGTTTTCCCAGGCCAGGTCAATGGTGCTGTGGGGATGGTGGAAAGAGGTACTGCCATGGCATTACTTTGTACTAATCATACTAATCCCCAATTTCAATTCCAATTTCTTGGATAGATCGAAATCCAAGACCTATGACGAAATCACGAAGACATTGACGGCACCAAGTTCCGCACCTCAATTTCCGCATCTGTTGGCAGACTTGACCAGGCCTCACAGCTGTAGGTAGCGACGATACTGACCACGGATTTGTGATCTTGAGAATTCCAACCATCCGTTTTGGGGTCAATAATTCAGAGCCACAGCCATAATCAAGATAGCAAAGTGCAACAAGAAATGTCTCATGGATATCTAAGACTGCTATGCGCTATACTTTGAGGTAAGCATTCCAAGATCTTTTGAAAAATGGAAAATTTGCAAATAAACCCATGAGGGTCAAAAACCTCTAGTTTTAGCACCTTTCACCATCCTCACCCAGGTCATTCTGGGAAGCCCTACGCCATGACCAGCATCCGTCCATGCTCGAACCATGGGCACAGCAGCATCTCCAGGATGCAACCCCTGTGATTCAAGGGGAAGATTGGAAGATGAAAGCCATGTCTTCATGTCATCCACGTCATCCACGTCATCCATGTCATCCACGTCATCCTGACATTGGCACCTCCGCCACCAACTCGAAGCAGTCCGGTCCCACGATGAAGCGATTCGGTGAATTCAGCAAGATCTCCATGTCAGTTGGCCTATGAGCGAAGGCGCTTGAGTCATAAGTTCAGCTAATCAATCACACTCTGAGATTTAAGATTTCTCAGATGTATGATGATAATGTGTATATAATGAAGCTATACATACATACCATGATCTGTGAATCATTAAAATACAGCAAGTAGTATTAGTTTTGGTAAGACAAAAAATACTGAAACTCATGATGAAACTTAAAACTGCAATAATGAATAATAAACAATAAATGTATATTAAATATAAATAAACGTATAGATTAAATGACAATAATGTAACAATGAAAATACCATTTCAATTCCAATCCGTTCTCTCCAAGTAAATGCGACCGAGAGACGCAGGCTTACCCACTTCATTGGAGATCCACCGCACCTGCAATGATTCGCCAATGTCTCTGTTGATTCCCTTTCCACATCTTGCTACGCCCTACGCTTGGTACCTCGTAGCCCAAAAGCTCCTCACCACCGGTGTAGCGTGGAGCTACCCAGCGGAATTTCACAGAGTAAATCGTCGCATCTCCTGGAAATTCGATGGAAATTCCATAGAAAATTGAGCCACGTTTTTTGATGCAATCCGCTCCTGGATGGCCTCTACAACGACCTGGTGGTCCGGGTTCTGTAGAGCGGGTGCGCACCTCCCTGCCAGGGTTTCAAGATACAACGCGTTCATAGAGTTTTATTTCTGACATTTCTAATACTTCTCTAATCCGCC
>DF245359.1:0-18399 GCA_000507305.1 Breviolum minutum Mf 1.05b.01 | reverse complement strand
ACATTCTAGGATTCTGCTGGCTATGTCACCGGATGCTTTTGCAGCAATTAAGGAATCTCTGACTGCGTTGTTATCGATGAAACATACGACTTGTTTGGCTTTCAAGTGATGCTTCCACGATCTTAGGGCTATTGCAACAGCCAAAAATTCACATTCATGGATGATGGTTTTCTTACCACTGGGGTTCAAGCGACGAAGGTGATCCCCTTTCACATTGAAACCAAAGTGAGCAACACAACATCCCTTGGGGTCGACAAGTACCCCACCAAAACCTGCTGATGGCACATCACTCTCCAACTCGTAGCTTGCATCTGTGAATACGAACCACGTGTCTTGCATGCCACAGGTCACTAGGCGCGGCTTGCCGGCTATTAACAGCTTATCGTACCACGTCAAGGCGGCACACAGATCATCATGAACTTTTGCATTGCATGAACGATAGGCATGGTGGGTCACCTTGCTCAAGGTCGTTCTAGACATCCTGCCAAAAAGTTGACCCGAAGTGAATTGCAACCTGCCACGCAACTTCAAGGCATCTGCTGTTGTAAGCTCACGACTGCTAATGATCTTCTTTATGGATGACGAAATGTCCTCTTTCCGGCTTTCAGTGTTATCGATCCACGTCTGGCCATTATGCATATCAGAAACATCAATCTTGACTCCAAGAGCTTGTGCTGTTCCGGAGAACGGCGGTGCCTTAGCCCCATCCTCGGCAAACGACCACCCTAACAAGGTTAAGAACGAATTGATGACGGATGTCAGGTGTGCAGCTTCGCTCTGACGGGCCAACACAACAAAGTCATCGAAATAATTCGTAACTAGTATGTCAAGATGAACCACAAGGATGTACCAAAGACTGTGTGCTACCCTGAGGAAACTGTGCACGGACTTGATACTCCCAAATGGGAGGGCGAGCATACGAAAGATCGATGTCTGCCCATTGCTGGGGTTCCTGACTGCTATATGTGCAAATTTTGACGATTCTGGCGCCACAGCACACTGGCGATACGCATCACGCAAATCAAAAGTTCGGGCTACCCACGGCTCACCTCCAGGGCACACTGTCATGGCCTCAACCAACAAGGACGACAAGACATCCACTGTATGTGGCTTGGGTGATTCGGTAACTTGGACCGCGAGGTTTACTGATGACCTGGTGTAGTCATCCACACAACGGACCTTTGGTCCCTGCACTACCCCGAACCTTCTGCTAAGCGGACAGTGATCTGCGACCGATGCTGGCGACAATGGCCCCACCAGCCAGCCTCTCTCCACCTCCTCAATCGTCTTCTTCCAGACGGCCTCATCGGTTGAAGGATTGGATGCTGACGACACTCGAAGTAGAGTTGCTGACTTATCACGTTCACTTATTTCTAGGAGCTCCGTTTCGGTTATCAGGGCTGGTGAAAACTTGCTGGGCCACAAGCCGCACTGCTCTACTTCACCCACTAACGATGTCCCATTCACGAATTCCTGCACCACTCCCATGTCTGGGTATTGTGCGTCCATCAGGATTTTTTCCCACAACTTGATTTTCTTGGTAGCCAAAATGGCCCTGACGTCCTTATGCATGGACTCCTTCAACACTTTCTCTTCGCCTGCTAGCTCCTGGGCCCACGAAAGCCACTGCTTGATTTTGTGGGTTCTGTGCTTTGCACGCTCCGTTATTGTCAACTCCGAATTTCTCTTCACAGCCATTGACAAAATCTGTGGGAGAAGTTGTTGCATACCGTGTGGATGACCTGCCTCGACTGCCTTCGCTACGAACTCCTCTGGAGAATGATATATGCCCCAAGTTTCACAAGTTGAAGTTGATTTCGCCCCCTCCGTTGAGTCTTCACCATCAAAGGGAGCACGACTCTCACACCCCCTTTTCATTCGTGCTGATTCAATGGGATTGGACGATAATCGTTTAGCGTTTGGAATTGGGTCTGAACAGGCAGTTGGATCAACCTCTCGGGTAACGACGGTGATGAATTCAGGAACTAATGGTGGGAGTTTTGCAATTTTGGGTTGAACTCCGGATTGTGCTCTAACTGCCTGCAACACATGTTCTGACTGTGACTGCATTTCGCCGAAAGTTGAAGGTGGTGCAACTAGGCCTGCCTGAAGGAAAGCCTGGACGAATGCTGCTGCGATGTCACGTGCTAACGCAAAAGGGTAAGCTGTTTCTTCTGACGTGGCAAATTTATTTTGTGGGGTTACACCCCATGGCAAGTGTCGATGTGACTTGCTCTCACCTGGACACAACTTACAAATTTGCGAGAAAACATGGTTGTTGTGGGCAAGCATGGTTCTTTTCTGTCTGTGGCTTCCGTACTGGCAGCTGTGGAAGATGGTGTATTTCAACAGGCCTGCAACTTGGACCCAGAAGGACGTCGCCCAGAAGAGCGAGTATTGAGGATTCTCTATACAAATCAAAATGTTGCGGGCAACTGCAAATTTCACCAACTGTGCTGTTAAGTGATACAACTTATTGGCTTGGCTTATCTTGATTCTGTCAACGAACGACAGATGGGGCAAACCGTTTGGGCATGCATCTGATCGAAGAGGGGGTGGTCCCCCTCCTCGTTTCCTTTTTAATTTGATGTTTCTAGCTCTACTCGATGTTCCACACGGTGGGGCTATGAAAATTCCTATTACTCGTGGATTATCCAACCATTTTCTAAGTAAAGTTTGCCCCTTTGGGGTTGTCAAGTCAATCAAAGAAATTGGTGCACAACAGTTTTTTGGACGCACATGGTCCACTCCAAAGGCTGACGACAGCCCGTACTGACGAAGGCAGGCACTAACCCTTGCTGTTCCTGCGAAAATTTCAATTACTATGGCATCTTCGAGCGGACGACCGCTCATGTTGGACAGCCGATCAACTGATGGTGCTGGCTGTCACTTCGGATTTGTCCTTGGATCAGTGGGTTTGTCTCCATCATGATCCTTCTCTCTGTGCGGTGCATGGCAGCCCGTCCTCATGCACAAATGCCAGCCTTGCTTGCATGCTGCTCCATCTGCTGCATGTGAACATGTACCCAGATTATATCCAAAACACTGCCTTCTGTTATGGGGATCAACACTTGTGCAATCACGACCACGAAATGCTTTCTTTGGGCAGCATCTGCGACCGGCCTTTATGGCCCTTTCCCTTTCCTTTGCCCCCATGGTTGTTATAAGGCTTATTCCAATACTGATTCTGTTTACGATCATGCTGTTGCCATGCTCTGTAATCTGTGGTGGCACGCCATTCGTTTTTGGATACGTTTGCAGACGACGGCTTTGGCAAGGGAACTAAATTGAAAGCAACTTCATACGATTCCAATGCTCTGATCAACTCAGTGTCCAACGGCAGGTCACCTGCTGCGTTTCTTCTGATTGCAACACCAGACTCAATGATGCGAGTCCACGCATCGCGGTCGGCTCGTAGCATCTGCTGCAACGACACTCTGCAGTACCCCTCTACAGGGTCTTTTCGAAGATGTCCAAAAAGAATTGCTAAATATCTTTCGTGCACCTGCCATGTGAGCAGGTTTGCGAAATCCAGAGCAATGCCTCTTCTTCTTAACGCTTCAAACACCTGCATTTCCCCAGCGGCGGTCTGGTCTGGGAGGTCCTGCTTCTCTTTTATGGTGAGCCGATCTGCGTCTATGGCTATCTGTCTAGATGTCTTTGACCGTGAGATCTCCCATTCTCTGGAAGTACACTTGTCTGGTGGGAGGTATGTGAGCTGCTGGGATTCATACATCTGAGAGGTTGAGTCCAAGAGCGAATGGCTTGGGTCGAGCTGACGCTCAATGCACACTCCCACCAACCTGGCTTCACGCAGCTGGGACAAAACCATGGTGTGGCCTTCAAACAGCAAGCGTTTCAATGCAGCTTCGTCTCCAAGCGTCATCATGGCCCCCAACAGGCCTTGGGCATAACCTGTCCATGAGAGAAAGCCAACTTGCCCAGCGAATCAAAGCCATGTCTAACTAAGCTACCCAAAGCGGCATTGCTAAGTCCTACTTCGGACGCCCGCTGCGCAAAATGCGCCGTACTGTCCACTATGGACGTCATGTTTGAGGGATCAAAACTGAGACGTGATAACTTAATCACCAACTGCTTTGCCAACATAGGCACATGTCTGCAACTTAGCAGCGAAGAAACAGACTGAACTTACAGTCACAAGTCACACAGACCAGAACAAACTTCTTGAAGGCCAAATCCAACTTAGGAATCACCTGGAGCTACTAAGCTCATCTGCTACAACTCAACTTAGAGTTATCATGAGACTTCATCTCAACTGTCAAACTCTTGACTTCGAAAACAAAGGAAAAAGGACATGATAAGTGAGAAACAAACAGAACACCGTGCAAACTTATGCCAACACTGCGACCGTGACTGCGCAGCGCTCACTCCTTTTTTTTCTGACGATCGAAATGAGTTTATAATCTGTATGGCTCAATGCAAACTATTAGGTTCCGTCAGGGTCTCTCCTGGAAAATGGCCCCCTCAACCCCCCTTTTTTGGCCCAAAATGGAGGGGTTGAGGGGCCCAATTTTGGTGTGTTTTCGGGCCCCGCTTTTACACACCTCAAAACAGCAAAAATTTGGAACCCCACGGAACCTTATAATGCAAACCCTTGTTATATATTCTACTGCTGCCTTCGACCTACGAAGCACACACGACACTTGCTTGTCCAATCTTCCACGACTTCGATCCGCATGAACCTGCTTGTCATTCTGCGTCCACATGCGGACACTGGTTCGACTTGGGATCCTGGCTCAACGGCATGTGACGAATGCACTATCTTGGACTGCTTATGTTTCCACCACGTCTCTCCCGACGATGGTAGCTGCGGGCTCATACGCGGCAACTTTGCTGGCGATGCTCGAGCAGGCTCTTCACAGAGCTCTTCTGATGACGATGACTGCACATCAGATAACGACCCTTCTGACCCACTCGACGAACTGCTCACTACAATGGGATCGGAGGCTGACACTTCCAGCCAGTCGGAGGTATCTACCTCGCTCTTGACCTCCACCATCTTTTCCTGTGAGAAATCCAAACGAGTTACATGCTTGGGCTGCACCTGTGGAGTCATAGGGATCGCGGACTCTTTCCCTGGAGCTGGTACAGGTGTTCTTGTCAAAGGCTCCATCTGAGGCCAGTACTGCGACCTGGGTGCGTCGGGATAAAACCTGCCCTCGCATATTGCTGCAATGATTCGATCCAGCGATTCAACTGGGGATATCATAAGATCTCTTGCATATATACTGTCTGCGTCCACGACAGCACTAGCATGACGACCTAGCAACCGGCGATGTTCTTTGACTACCCCACCCTTGGAGCACCACGACAACGTGGTTACTTTAAGGGAATGAGATGTCAAAAAGCGATCATGGGGGCACGATAGGAATGCTTTTAGGATGTCCGAGATCTCTGTGGATGTCACTGGCCTCTTGGTCCATCCATTCTCATTGTCCTTCGGGGCAGGCAACAATGGTCCCTGCAAAGGTCCACTGACGGGCAGACCGGCTAAGACCCTGTTTTCCCACCATAACTGAATCCACTCTGGAGTGCCCACACCTGACGATGACGCCACTATTGGGAGTAGCAAACTTTTCTTGGTCGCTGTTTTGGACCCTTTATGATACCTGGTTCGCAACTGGATGAACCCGGCCTGTTCGGACCGGTCGTGTTCCACATCTTCAATTTGCAAAGTGTCACTGTGCCTGCATCTACAGTAAGCCATTAGCAACAGGTGAGATGCGATGACTTTGTCCTTCAGGTGCCTATCTGAACTAGATGCGATATTATGAAGCTGCTGCATTTCATGCACTGTCAACGGCCTGGCCTGTTTTGTCACATCTTTTTGAGACAACTGAATGTCCGACAAGCCTACTATCCTACCACTGTGAAAAATCTCATCAGCTCCACGAATGCCCAACACAAAGTGTGCGAAACGACATGACTGAATGAACGCTGATGCACGACTTGCCGGTGCCCTTGTGCTGCTCAAGAAGGATACATACTCCCAGGCGTGATTCTCTTCGAGAAGCAGAAATGACTCTGTTGAGAGATTCACCGTGTGCCATCTTAAAAACGAAAGCATAGAGTTAGCCCGGCCCATTACAGTGCTAGGTGACTTTACTCCCATGCACGCTCTTAAAATTTCCAAGCATGATTCTGGTGCATCTTCAATCTGGCGGCCTACCCTACTTTCACTTGAGTTGGATCTAATTACTATGCTCCATTTTACCAAACCTGCCTGCATCTCTGCTTCTCTCATGTCTTTGAAAGTGGTCTCTCTTATCGAACGAATGCAACTAACGAATGTTGGGGGTTCGACTGACGATCTCACTGGCACCTCTGGCCTGCTATCTGCTGGTGGCGGTACTGGAGCAGCTATCGAACTCCAACTTGGATCTTGCCTCAGGTCAATGGGCGCAAGGACATCACTATTGAACACGGAACTTGCTGCTGGCATTTCCCAAGGCATCTTGAATGCTGCCCACTTTACATTAGACAAGAAATCATGATTAGTCTGTCGTTCAGATGCTTCACTAGCCATGATGGGCCCTGATGGACTCTCTGGGTCTTCAATGCCATCTGGTGATTGCATGAACGGCGGAGTGCCTTGCTCAATTGGCGCTGGTGTCTGCAGCGGTGTGTCTAAGAAAGAGTCCCTACTGGCAACACTACCACTAGATTTCTTACTTGACCACCTCTTCCTAAAGCCCCTCAAGTCACAGGCTGGCTCAGGCTCCACACGATCGCTAAGGTCTTTTGCTGCATTGCTATCTTCATGGGAACTAAGTGCGGCGATGGGCGAAGCACCTATGATTGGTATGTCCTTCCTTTCCCCTTCTGCAGGGTGCACCGCACCAACACTCATATCCACACACATATTGGGGTTGCAATTGTGGTTGACTGGATCCGGCACTATCTCCGTAACCATCACCATGAGGGGCAACAGGCACTGCAACTCCTATGCGCCTTTGCAACTCGGTAACGATAGCTTGCAACTGCTGCAGCAATTCTGCAACAGACTGGTGCTCCATGGCAATCTAAAACGCCTCCCTATGTCAAAAATTTTTCAAACGAAAGAGAATGACTCTTGTAAGAAAGATGATCACCCATTGACATGTCATGACTGCGTCAAAGAACTTCAGTTACTTTCATGAAATTGAGCCTTGCTGGAATTTGACGGCACACATGCAAATTCCTCAACGATTCACACAAGCACCTATGCCAAGCACCGATGCCAAGCACCGTTTACAAAAACACAAAGAATAGAAAGAAATACAGAGAAGTGTCCACCATAGACAACTAAAGAATAGAAAAATAGAAGAACAAAAAACAAACATAAACACTCAATGCAAGCAACGCAGCAATGCATATCACTTCCTTTCAGCACTGGCACCCCACCATGGCACACCATGGCACAACACCCTTTTTCCAACACAAAAAGGGACACGATTTGCCAAAACACGGGAGACAGTTCAACAAGCTTGAATCAAATCAAACAAGAAATGAAAAAGTTGGGGCGAAGCTTTTAACAATCACCCGTACTGACGAAGTCATCAAAGCGAGTTCGGGAAAGTCAACACAGGAGAGTAGATGATCGTAGGTTTGGATTCACTCCCATCTACTAATTTTCCTGAAACGACCATCATCCAAATATATTGTTTCATGTACTAGTGTTCGGAGTGATTTTTGATAATTTTGATGCATTTCTTGAAGGTTTTAGAATCTTTTGTTGGACATGTCACTTGATGAAAACAGGCGAATTCGCCGCGTCCACCATGAAATTTACAGCCAACTGTATAGACGGAGAGTGATTCTAATCCACAGTAGCTACACAGTATGTTTTTTGGTCGTGATAACTACTATTACGTGTAATAGTTCTATTAGTTTCATTATCACACCACTGCACTGTTATTAACAGTAGCTGTAAGTACTTTTCTGAACACAGTGAATGGAGCAATTCTCCAACGACTAAAGTAGTCTTAGTTCTAAGCCTAATCAAATTGTTCACAAATTTATGTTCCACATCCAAACCACTCGGCATGAACAAGCTATCGCACCTTTTTCGATTGGGGATGCTGGGCCTGACATCTCAGGCTAGGGCTAGGCATGCTTTCAAAGCGCTTGGTGAGGCTGAGGTGAGAAAGACTCGGATGCAACGAACACCTAGCAACACTGCTTGGATCTTGTGGTGCTGGGTGGTGTGGGCCGGGAGCGCCACAATTTTTTCAAGAGACATGTTATGACACTTTGAGACATATGTCTATTTATCTAACTCATTACAGCAAACACTTGTCCAACATGAGCAAGGAACATGTTGTCACTTTAGTTGCGCCTCGTTAGTGTTGCGGCATCTCACACTTTTGTCTGTTCCACATAACCCCTATGCACAGCGATACCTATTATGTTCCACATCCAAACCACTCGGCATGAACAAGCTATCGCACCTTTTTCGATTGGGGACGCGGGGCCTGACATCTCCCCCACTTAGGAACGTTCAGCTTTTAGTGCAATTAAGTCATTGAGGTCTCCCCTTGATGGACTATCAGCAATGTTACTTTTGGAAGGGACTCTGGTGAACCACGAGGAGATTGCATTGGCCCCCTCAATCTCCAACACCTCCATCAACAACACGCTGCCAATTGGGTCAGCCGTAGTGCATGATATGAGGACGTCCCTGACCCCTTAATTATCAATGTACATCACTACCTGTCGACTGGACTCGACAGGCTAGTCCCGCAAGGGGCTTCTCTCATCTTGGACCTAAAGGATGTACTCCCTGCCTACGACGGCCATCTCATCGCTGTCTGATTGCAAACCTCGTAGCTTGGCGGAGCTCACCCTGACTTTCTTGGAACAGATGGCACAATTCATTCTTGACATCATTCGGCCCCAAAATGCTGAAGACCCGCCCCCATTTCTCAACCAAACTGGGTTTTATACCAAGGAGTTTTGGCACGCTCATCTCAACTATGCTTGCACACAGTTGTCTGCCTCCCAGCGGGGCCCCGAGCGCCTCGTGGGCAACCAACTCGGCCATTGGACTTCCAACACCGCGGATGTGTGCATGAAGGTGACTCATCTCATTTTCGTCCCGCCTGTGCTCGGCGCTTACATCCTCTCTCATCACCCTGCTCAAGGTACAACTCCCTCCACCCGCTGGTTGCCCAAGCTGAAGGTACCACCGTTCGCATCACCCAATCTGCAGAACAGGCCGAACGACTCAAGAATGCCCGTCAGGCGGCAGCCTTTGGCTCCCTCCCCTCCTTTTCTATCCCACTCCTCGCTGACACAATTTTCCTCTCCCTGCACCTTTTGCACGTAGGTTTTCCTCCCTTCCTCGCAAAGTCGGCAGTTGCATCATTCCAGTTGTTGAACAAGGGTGACGAGTTGGTTCACCCACGTCCCAGTAGATGAAGCTGCGCAAGGCAGGAGTTCCACTTGTAGGTCCGTGTAGTTGCCACAATACAACAGCCAACCATACTGAAAGGTGATTGTTCGTTGCGCTTTAGCCAAAGGGCTCAAAGAGGATCCTGGGAGAAATCAACTTCATTCCAATGTAGCCAGGTAATAGACCCTGACATAGATGAAAGAATTCACCATGTGACCAGAAAACAAACCCCAAAAACTAGAAATAGCCACATATACCGCGAAACACAGACCGGCGAGAACGACGACAAGCAGCCACGATCAATACGAGTGACAACGTGTGCAACCAGTATTGTGTGAAAGGCACTCCCCTGCCTACCCAGTGGCCCAGTTGATGAAACCAGATCTACACCTCCCTCACAATGCGCAGGAACAGATAGAGACCCTTGCCAGAGAACTACTTGGTACATATGCGCCTTGGCTTGTGGGCATTGTCCCCCGCACTGCTCTTGCTGTCTTATGGTTGGCCACTCATAGGCATGAAGTGGAGTCGGTGGTTGCCCAGGGGCTGGTGGAAGCTGCAGGGTTGCGTCGGAAACAAAACTGGGCGCTTATTTTATCCAGCAGCGCGAGAGTCTCCGAAGTCACCTATGAGACACTAATTGCGGTCAGATATCCGGAACTAGATGCTGACACTCCCACACATGTTGCCTTTGGAAACCACTTGGCTGACAGGCAGGCTAGAGTCGGTGGATTTATGCCAGTTTTCTGGCGGTCCCCGCATAACGTGATCCATGCAACGGTTGATATTGGGCAGATGGTAGAATGGATCTCGAAACAACTGGAGCTTGAAGCTGGAGAAAATGGCTGCTTGGCTGTCCTCCACAACAGGAATGATATGTCGGGTGCGCTAAACAGCTCCGGTGTGCGGGTATGACAGCACAGCACGTGCTCCTTGCCCAAACCAAAATTGGCTTTCTGACAGGGGGACGAGGATATAGTTTCCAGGAACTCTCTACAGAGGATAAGCAATCTCAACGGGAAGAAGCCTTTGCCAGAGCCACAGTGGCCCTGACTAGAGCCCAACGCTTCTGTTTTATTATGTGTCCACTTGACATGAAAGGTATAATTGGAGCTGCCACGGGTGGTGGGTTGTTTGCAGCATGGTGCGGGTGTGTGCGATGAGCAATCCACGGGTAGTCCCCTCCTGGTGGAACTAAAAGCCAGAAGTTTAGCCAGCTCGAAAGAGGATGAGAACTTCGATGATGCCCTCAGGCATTCAGCAACCGTAAAGACAGGAGAGTTTCCTCCTGCTGCCTTGGTTGAGTTGTATCATGAACCAGGAGCAGTCGGCAGCTCGGCTCAGGCGCCTTCACCTTGTCATTGTTGACCTGTGCCACCCACGCAAGACCGCAACCAAAATAGAGAAGAAATTTTACCAACAGATCACCCGTGTGCGGGACACAGAGGCAGTCAGCATTACGCCTATACCGCTTTGGAACCATGAAGAATGGAGGTGTCGCTATGTATTTGGCTATAGTCTTGATGACTCTGATAAACCTGTCTTTTTGGTATGGCCGGAGAGAACCGAAAACAATGGCTTTTGGATCCTGGATGTTGACAGGGACCACTACCTTAACCTTTGTCAAGTTCCCAGCATCCAGAACCTGGGTCTGGAGCACTTTTATGCAGCCTTTGGCCTTGGTTGTTCTCGGAATCTCCGGACTTCCTCAGCCCGTGCCTTTGGCATCAGCGAGGACAACATTAGTGAAGATTGTTCCGTGTCAAGGGAACTTGCTAACCGGCTACAGCCGCTGCAACATGGAATATAGAAACGCACATTCAGAAGAAAGCAAAAACTACTCCGCAGGAAGTGGAGGTGCAACCGGTTGTGGAGGAAATGGAAGAAAGTAGCCCCAATTGCTCTGACTCTGAGGCCTCTTCCAGCTCCCAATCTACCAGCACTGTCGAGGCTGAGGATGTAGACAGTGATCTTGAGGACCTAGAAGAACACTACTACTCTAACCTGCGGCGATACTCGGCCATTCTTGAGCGGGATCGTCCTAGGCACTACACCACCCAGCAATTGAATGCGCAAGAGTGGGACTTTCATGGTGGCCGAGATGGCTTGGAGAGGTTTCTCTCGCTTCCTGCCACTTGGCCCCTTGCTAAACTTATGTTTCCCATTAAAGACTTGAGGAAGCAAATGGAAACCCTACTGCAAACTTATTGTTTTGAAACAGCAGTCACTTGTGCGGAAGCTAGTGAGCAGAGCGCATTTGTCAGATGAATGGCCCTCCATCTCGGGCAGTACTTGGCCATCTATCTTGCCGAGACCATCACCGGACTCCTGCAAAAAGTCCTCACACACCCTGCCAAAGGTCTTGTGGATGAGACAAATGCAGCACTACTCACACAGAAGTTCTGGGTCCAAGCCATTTACACAGAGCTGTTGTGTGCCTCCAGCCGTTTCAGAGCGGTGAGAGAGAAGGAACAACAGAGGCCACCCAATGGCTTGGTCAAGGTAGTCTGCCTCCCCTTTGATGGAGCAGCCGCACAGAAGCATGGTCGTAAAAAAGCTACCGACGCGAGGTTTGAGACGATGATTGGACCTATAGTAGTTGGGTAGACTCCCTATTTGTTTGGTTCCCTGCCGCATGGATGCCTCTTGTTATTGATGCTTTACGTGAAAAAAGTTACATGCACAGTCAAAGTGTCAGTCAGCTGGGCGCTGTTGCCTTTACTGACCGATCACAGTTTGAGCTACCGGAGGCACAAGAGTTTAGCTACAGGGTCAAGCGGTGGCAGGCGGACCAAAGTGGCTGCTGCCCTGTCCTACAATCACGCATCAACGTCGATTGGCTCACTTTTGACCCTCAAATGTTTGCTCCTCTTGTGTTCATACAGAAGGCAGCAGTGGCCTGGGACAATGCCCCTAGCAGTCGAATAATGGTCAGTCTCTTGCTGCCTGGCCCCATGGATGCTGACCAATGGCTGCATAAAGTCAGAGCCAACAGACACATGTGGCCTTTGCAAATGACTTCACACTCTGCTGCAAATCAGCTCGCCACTGACATCTTCATGCGTAGAGAGCGCAGACGACTACAGGCACGTCATATCTGGGAGAAGATCCAACCCAACTGGCCCATGATCGAGGAGCGAGTCTGGACCAAGCATGCTACAGGACTTCCATACCAAGCGCTATACACGCCTCTTTCTCCACGAGTATACAGAAGAGTCTCGTTGGCTTGAAAATTCTTACAAGGGACCAGATGTACACTGGATCAGGCAGCAGTGGAAACGTTGTCGAGCATGGTTTGCTGCGCAAGCTACTGCGCCGTTTCCGAGTCAATGGGTCAGCACTCTGTGCCTTCATAGACTTGATCAGATGGATGTGCTGTCTTGGCAATGGATTGACTACCATGAGCGCATAGTGGTACAAGTCTGGCACACAAAGCAAGGAGTATTCCGACGCAAACTACCACCGAGGGATGATCCCATGAGTGGCCTGTCCTCCACTCAATAGAGCGCTCCTATCAGGAGGCCCGGCAGGAACGCCCGTCCTCCTTGATGCTGCCAACCCAGGATATAGAATTGTATTTTGTCTACATACACAGTCGATCGATCACATAGCAGTATGGCAAGGTCTGATAATGGGTACTTTGTGCGACTCCAGAGGTCCTGAGAAAGAGGAAGATTCTCTTCAGGATACTTAGGGGTCAAAGAGAGCTTGAATTCAGACGGATCTTGTGCATCCTCGTACACGAAAGTGTGCAACTGAGTGGGCAACCGTACAAGTCCACTCGGATTATTCACCTTTAGTGTCTCAGGCGGGTCCAAAAAGGGTAACGGTGTATGTGTTTTTTTGGAGGTGTAGGAAACCTCAGGGACGGAATGCCGTGGTGTGCAGCTGTCTCTTCGTGCACTGATGGCCACGCGACAAGTGCAGCTATCGACAGCAATTGAACCCGGGACCTTTGCGTGGGTATGGTTGAATCACGTCAGAATGCATCAGATGCATCTGGTGAAGCTGGCAGTGAACAAGGGTGTCCATAAAAGGGAACCCCCGTGAAGGGTACCTATTGTTGAACCCCTGGAAATTCGTATCCATTGGTTAGCAGTGACTGACGGCCGCCAGCATACGTGTGAGAGTGCAAAGCTCCACATGAATCAGACTGTGGGTGCCTCAGTGACGAATGTCAATGTAGCACCAAGGCCCACGCAATGCATCGGTAGGCCACAGTCAGGCGCCAATCCAAGGACCAAGCAGTGCTGCGATGAGATCGCTCCCTGGCTTCGTTGAAAGCCTTGTAGTATCTACCCCTAATGGATAAAGGCAACAGCGCCTAGTCCACACAACAAATTCGCTAGTGAGTGTTCAAACCATGGTGGCAGCTTAAGCCAATTCGGCTTGAGCCATGAGCTCCGGCGTTCCTGCATCCGAACAATCCAGTCCTCCTTGCCAAAATAAATGGTTTGAAGAAGACCCTGTGGTCACATAGACCTACCAGCAGCACTCTCATGCAGGTGGCTCTGAATGGCTCTTTTTGTATCTGAATGGCTCTTTTTGTATAGCGAAAATATTCACAAAGGATTTTCCTACTGTTCCTGGCCCGCTTTGGGTTTGGATTCCACCTATGTCTACATATATTAGGGTGCTTTGCTACCTGTTGAACTGTCGCAGAGGCACCCTCAAGATGTACTCTACTCTTCGACTGAAAGGGCTGAACACAACTGCCCTGACATTGGTGCAACCCAAAGCTTTCAAGCAACATTTTGCCAGATGGGAACACTCCTTGTCCAATTCTCCGGATGACTCTCAGGTGACAACAGAACATGATTACACGGCTGGGCGCTGTTGCCTTCACCGCACTGTTACGAATTGACCTGCCCACTTGCTTTTTTTTTGCTCCATGCTGCTAAGGTGCCATTCTTCTGGCAAAGAAGGTCCCGGGCAGAGCGCCCTACAGTCAGCATATCATGATCCGCAATTGGACAAACTGAATTGAAACCAACAAAATGTTTAGTACATTCAGGCCAAAAATTGCAATCAAACAAATTAACAAATTAGACCGACGCCGTAGGTGGCAAAAGTCGGAATTGACCTGCCCACTTGCTAGTTCTTCGGATCACTGCTGGGCATGCAGCAGCGTGGTTTCTTGCTCGTAGACATTGCGGTTTGAGCTCAAGACAATATGTTGCGCAAGCTGGATACTCATCGATCCGCATCCAGGAGGGGCTGTATCCGGCACTTATTTCTTTGCCAATGCCTCTTTTAACAAAGGACATACTCATCCGATCAGCTCTGGGTTGCATGACCCTGAGGACATTCCCTTTCCACCTCAGATGATCCGATGGCCACAGGCCTCTCCTTCTGTTGCTCCGGTTGCCCTTCCCACCCCAGCGCAACGAAATCCAGTTCCATATTGGGCACCCACGGACAGTAAGACCCTCTATCAGCAAGGCCTCGAAGCCCTCACTACTGAGGACGCCTTACACAATGCCCATCTGGCTTCCAGCCTATTGCGCACATGCCCTCCACAATTTCTCCGAAGAACATTTATCTATCCTGGCTAACCCGGAGACCTTAGCATCCTTTAATACCGAAGTAGTAGACCCTCTCCTGATATCTGCAAGGCCTGCTGACGATGGCTTTATTCCTGTCCTCCAGCGCCGCCCTGTACCACTCACCGATGGCCCTCCTAACGACGAATATATCGTCAGTCTCAACATCGCCTCCCTCCACAACATTCACCTTTATATTGACCATGTCTACCTCAAAATAGCGGAACTGGCAACGCTTCTCGCAGGCTCTGATATTCCTAAATCACCCCTGGGTCGGGTGCGCCTGCAAACCCTCCAAAGTTATGATGGCCGCGACGTTCCCGGCAATGTAAATCCGACTACCCAAATGGTGGTAGCCACCAGCAAATTCAGCGTCCTCTCCAGAGGCAACCTCCGGCCTCTGTCAAAGAACGTCTTAGAAGCCATCCTCGTCCTCGACTTCAAGGCCCAGGGGCAAGGCCGCCGTTTCCAATATGCCGCTTACGGTCCTCCTCCTGATGGAGGCCACACAATTAAAAAGTGTACTGTCCGCCTCGCACCAGCCACCTAAGCTGCTGTAGGTCCTGAGGTTCCGCCCCACCCACCTTGCAGGCCTTCGTCGAAGACGCAGCATTTCAGGATGCCCCGTGGGCGCTGAAGGTAGCAACCTGCCTCCATGAGAAGAGAAGACTTGCGCGTGGACATGGCAGTTTAAGTTTGGGAACAAAAGATGCACAAACAAGGTGCATACCACCGAAACGCTCACAAGATGGAATACCTCTGAAGGCGGGCAGGGGAAACTCCACCTGTGCGCCCAGTGCATAATCTGTTCAAAGCACAGAAAATAGAATCCTTAGGGCATTCTCGCACGCAACAGATTTGCCCATGGTAGGACTGCATGCTATTACTGGTCAAGGCTGCTGGAAGAGAACCTGTGATTTCTTTCATCTTCGTCAGGGTTTCCCTGGCCACAGTGGAATGGTATAAGTTTCTTCCAGGATCCTCTTAGCGCCCTCTTGATCTAAGAAGCAGGGAAGAACGACCTTTCCAAAATTTCTGGTGCTAGTATTCTGGTAACAACGTGAGTATTAATGGAACTCCTGCGTTGCGCAGCTTCATCTACGTGGACGTGAGTGAACCAACTCTCCTCTTGTTCAATGATTGGGATGATACAGGATCCCCACCAACTATAACTTCGAGTCACTTAGAGTCACTTAGGACATCTGTTTGCGGGAATTGCTATATCATCGTGAAGAAGTACTGAGCGGCCTGAGGATTTCTTTTCTGAAAGCATTGTGTCTCATCTGGTTCTCTGAGTGTCTTTTTGTGGTGTTTGGGTTTTGTTTTTGGTTGAGTTTGTTTTGTTTTGATGCTGGAAGACGCCTGGCTTTTTGCTTTCACCTATTCTCCAACATGCAGGAACACTAATCAAAAACAAAACGTTTTGAACACCGTCAGAGCCTCGAGCGAGCTAAAATAAAACAGTATTGTGAGAAAGGCACTTGTAAGAGTGACTAGTCAACTCAAGTCATCTGGTGTCCAAAGTACAAAGAGGGATTGCAAGTATTTAGAATGACAGGTATGCCAAGAACAATCAGAGTCAACAAGAAATTGAATGTTTTTTTTTCCTGATGGCTGCATGGCTCTGTGTCTTCATAGTCCGGGACTGTAAGAAAACAAAACTTTAAGACGCGACATATTAGGCCTGTAGTGCGGCAAAGTAGAAGGTTTGATGTGAAACGATGGTGCATGCAGTAGAAACGTCAGCTAGCACTGCAAGACCAAAGAAAAAAAGGCAGCGTCAGCCGCAGTGCCGACCGTCTCGTATTAAAGCGAAAAAAACGAGAGGGAAGAAACTGAAAGAGGAGCGCCAAGGAGAAGACTGCCGAGCCAAGGAGCCCGCAACGACAGGACCATGCGGGAGCCAGAGCTGGCTGTCGAACTCCATCAAACTCAAAGAGAAGATGAAATTTGAAGAGTGGCGAGAGAAGTAACTCTCAAGCTGTCCACCGTCTGCAAAGACGGGACGGATATGAGGTCACAAAGGTGAATGGGAGGCCAGCTCCCAAACGTGGAGAATTGCTAAAGAGGAGAGTCGCGCAGATGGTAAAGGTGATCACCAACAGTAGGCCATATTCCCGTAATGCAGCTACAAGGCGAGAACGGAAACAGGGCCAGGCATTGGAAACACCCATTCAACGTTGTGCTCGTCCTTGTAGTAAGGCTCCAAGGTTACCAGCAGAAGGCGTCCTCGTACAACAGCGCAAGACCAGGACGAGAGAAAAGCCAAGGTTGGAACCATAAGACTGAAGGTGGTTTAAACGCATGGCGCAGATCTCTTTGGATCTGAAGGGCGGCGGGTCGGTCCTGCAGGGAGAAGATAAAGGAGACCAAGAAACGAGGAAAGGATGGAGACAAAGCAGAAAGCGACGACCGAGAGAAAGCAAATGTGAGGTGGAAGCTGAGGCGCAGAGGAGATTGGTGTAATAGCGTGCGCGCGGGTGCACCCATATGGCGCAGCCACACGTCGCCACACCTCGCGCTGGAGGAGAGCTGGCCTATATAGTGGAGCTCCCAGGTTTTTTTTTTCTTTCTTCCCACTCTGTGAAAGTACAAATGGCTGGAAGCCATCATGGTGCAATGTAGCTTATATGCTATTACATGTTTGACTGGCTAGTTGGATTTCACAATTGATTTTGCTGGTTGATTTTCGTCTTTTCGATTAGCTGGATGGATATTTACGACTTTTGTGGTCGTTTGGGCATCTGGAACATCAGTATGGGCTGATATGAGGATTCTGGAAGTTTTCCATTTGGTAGAGAATTCGTTTGTGAAGAACTGAGGTGAATTCGTTTGAATATCAGGTTGTTGCAAACCGTTTTGACTAGTGATTTGAGGTAAAGTGATTTTACTTGGATTCCACTTGATGATGAAGGTTTCCGCCTTTTTGTGTCTTTTGGAATTGAGTGTTTTGATACTCTCCCCTCCTCGATAAAGAAGAAACCAGCTGAGTCACTTGATGACCAGAGATCGGTTCTCGATCAGATGGTCAGTTGAAAGTGCTGGTGTCGACGGAGGGGAGATATCTAAAACACTGTTTTGGGTATTTTCTCCAGGCTCGTGGATGATTTGAATGTTTGGTTTCTAGATTTGAAACGATCTGTAAGGATAGATTTTATTTGAAGTTGTGAAACCCGAAATTGATTTCTAAAGTCTGGGAATCGAGTTTCCGAAACGAAGCTGTATGTCAGTCATGTGGCTTCAAGGTTTTGACAAGATGTTAACTGAAGTTAACGGCAACTGTCACTAGTAAAGGCTAGGTGAACAGAACTGTCCTTGTTCGGTGTGCCTGTGTGGTGCGAAAAGGATTGACGATCCACTGTGGTAGTTGGAGACTGTCTTGTTGCTTGCTAAGTAGAGCTGGAGGCAATAGGATTTGCGTGCCTAACTTTCGTATGGTAGCGGAGCACTGCCATGGAGAGT
>DF245358.1:4879-18408 GCA_000507305.1 Breviolum minutum Mf 1.05b.01 | reverse complement strand
TATTTTTTATGACAAGCTGGCATAAGACCGGCGCTCATCCATTTTTATGACAAGCTGGCATAAGACCGGCGCTCATCCATTTTACATAGGTATCTATATACACACATACGCACATATATATGTACATAAATATACTTCTCAGAAGGAATGTTTACATATTTTTTTGTGAGACAGCCGAATTGGAGGCCCAAAAAAAGGACTGACTTCCAGCGTGTAAAACCCGAATCTGAAACTTTGATTTTCAATGATTCATAGAAACTCGACAGCTTCGTCCACCTAACAATTACTAAAGACTTGTTTTGGGGAGCCAAAACTTTAATGGTTTTTCGACCTCTTGTTACAAGTCCTTGAGGGATGCTTTTTCATAAAGCAGAGTATCAGCTGCTTTCGCAGCGCCTGCAGGGCCGCGGCTGTGGCTCGACGTCACGTGGGAGTTTCGGGTGGAGTTTTGGCTTCGCGATTTCGCGAGTTTTAGGGTTTGAGAAAACTGTCTTATATCTATTTTAAAAAAAAAATATATATATATATATATATATATACAGTGTCTTGTGATATCATCTTAAATCTTATCATGTCTTATATCTTAAATCATATGTACGTAGTATCTTACAATTATCTCACAATATTCTTTATTGTAAGATAATTATGTAAAAAAAACTAATCCCTTATTATCATAACGATTTCACAATACTCTAGTTGGTATGAAGTGCTCCTGGGCATCTCCTCCCGGTCTCGGGGTAAATATGTCCTTTGTCAGGATGACCTTATAAAACAACATCCTTCCCGTGAAGCTTGGAAGACCGGGCTCTTATTTCGGTTTTTATCTGGGATGAACCACCAAAGCGTTATGGTGTCCGAACAAATGATGAACCCCATCATGTAAATGACAGGCCAACTTGTCATCCCAAGTTTTGCTTGAACAAATGTCATGAATCTCCAGGTCTTGAAATTCTGTGACATCACACTTCCAAGTCTTCATGACTCTCTCAATATCTGATCTCTCTGGAAATCTTCAAGATACTTTCAATTAGAAAAAGGTCGAAAGTCTTTGGGTATGCCAGCCAGCGCTTCACTACCTCTCCCTTCTTCGGGCATAGTAGATTAGATTGGGAGGGCCAAACAAATAAAACGGGTGAACTCCAGTGTGAACCGGTGAACCTTGGGTCTTTCAAGTGCCTTACTTTACTAAGTAGTCATCACGAACTGACTCGCTGATGCCTCACTAGTTACCTTTTGAATGAAGTCTATGAGTGTGCATAGGTACTGCGCTATTTCATGTCATTCCGTGTCTACTCCGGTTCTTTCTCCTTTCCCACAAGCGCACCCCTTACCACGGTCGCCACGCACGACTTTTTTCCAGCAACCAAAGTGGTGCAAGCTATACTTCAAAATCACTTATCACTTTAGTCAAATGAACGCATCAAGATATGTGCTATCAAACTGACTAATTCTGACTATGTCTACTGATTTGATTGCATTTCTTCACAATGACCTGATTTGTAAATCTTTTCGGCATGCCAGAGATAGATGCAGACTGAGACCCCAGATAAGTAGATTTGTTTCAAGGGCAGTCATTTGACCTAGGCACGCTATCACCTTCCAATGCCCTTCAAAGGGCAGGTCAGAAAATCATTATGATCAAATCCATCATCTTACGCCAGAGTCATCCAAAATAGGTGACTAATCAAAGGAAACGGCAAAGCTAAAGTGAATGTCCTGAAATGTCAGGGAAACTCCTCTTGGGGCTTATGTAGTTTGTTTATCTATGTTTGTTTGCTTCCTTTTCACCTCAACCCAATGTCAGACAGGATATCATTGGCGACTGGCAAGTTGCATGGATTCAAGTCGCAACAAAGAACTTGGGTGTGAATCTGTGTAGGTTGGGGTTGCAGTTCTGCTTATTTTCAGAGTCACTTCGTTGTGCGCATGCTGGAATTTTGAGCTCACTGCTATATTATATGTATGATGCGACTGCTTCGCAACGTTCTGCAACCCGAGCCCTGACAATGGATGCTGCTGATGTTATCCAGGGCCAAGACCCACCATAACTGGGCAAATCTGAAGCACGGTCTATGGTTCACCCCTGTTTCTATCATCCAATTCCAGCACTGCTGAGTAAATTATTTGCAACGACACCGTGGGACTTTGACAAAGATTAGGATTTTTTTCTCAAAAACATAGGGTGGGAGGCTCTTGTGCTGGACACACCAGCACAAAAAGCTTCAATTCTGAGGCCCACCTTTCAGCCCGCAGGACGCCGCATGTGCCTTTTCGTTAGCCACGCTTTCTTTGCCTTGGCAAAAAGAAAAACACGAGGTTGGTCAAACTGAAGTGCAGTGAACCACCCACACACCATGCAAATGGATCGCGGAAAGTTTGGACTTTTGTTCTAGCATTAAGCCATTCAAGATTCAAGATGCTGTCTCTCAAAAGCTAAGCACTTGACCTGTCCATGTCCATCTGGCTTACTTTTATTGAAGGCTTTTCTGATCTCTTCAACTTGTTGGAAATGTTCTTCGGGCACGGGGCAAATGATTGCTCGCTTTCCATTCCTTGTGCATGTGCGCAAGTCTTCACCTTAGGTTTCTTCGAGGCGGACCTTTCATGCCCAGGTTGTTGAACTGCCAGCAGCCTATGGCTATGGACCCTAAACACTTTTCCCGGTGATCCGACTGAGGTTCTAACTGAGTTCATCCACCGAGAATTGCTGGGCCGTGATTTTGCGAAACTCCACCACCTCCTCTTGATTACAATTGAAGAATGGTTCGTTCTTGTCCTCGAATGCCTGGTACCTAAGCGGGCAAACACCTTGTGAACATGCTGCGGAATCCATTGGCATCTTGACACGCAAATAGACCGTGCTTAATCACTTTCGGAATTCGACGTGTTCTGGAATCAAAGTAGTCAAGGTTGAATAGGCACTTGAACTAGTAAATTGACTAAAATAGCACAATCGCCACCACCCCTTACACACCAAAACAATCAGTATCACTCAGTCTTGGATGAGCGGTATGAAGTCTCACCATTCTTTCACATGGGTCTTTATGTGCTATGGCATCCAAACTAATTAACAACCACACCAGTGTAGGAAAGTTTGTCTTGCTAGTCTTGTTGGTCTTCATTTGCATTGCGGTGGGGGGACCGGCGGAGGAAGTCTCCGTTGGCAGAGGTTTTGAAAGCAGTTCTTTTTGCTTTGATCCTGTCATTTCGGACTTGGGGACTTGAATTTGTGCACTTTTGTACCCAAATGGTTGGAGTTGAAGATGGTAGATGACAAAAGATAATTCGAGGACTATGCTGGCCCCTGGGCGTTTCAGGAATTTTGGGAAAACCCTAAAGGCTCCTGATATCTCGGCCTCATGCCATGTCATGTTTGTGTTTGTGTATCTTATCAAGAGTGCGATTTCTAACGTGGCACTTTTATGGGGACCGCCGCAATGAAGCGGATTTTGCCCAGGTATCCCAGTAGCCCTTAAGAATACCTACAGTCAACAGGGGTGAGCTTTTTGGTCGTCACACATCCCCGTGCACCAATGACGGACCGTCGAACGTTCACTCCTCAGATAAAAAATCATACCACTTTTCCTGGGACACCTTCACCGGAGGAGGGAAGTTGGAACCATCATGATGTCATTCCAACATACATACATATATATATATATAAAGAGAGTTCCTACAATTCCCTGAGAAGCAAATTCATAGACAATCTTTGCAACTGTGGTCAGGCATGAAAATTGGCTAAGTACCGGACAAGTCTTTTTGAAGTTCAGGCCACTCTTGCAGAGTCATGGCATTGTGAAGTTTAGGCTTGATGCTTATCAGAACCATTCCTGCCAGAGCAGCTGCCATGACACACTACTGCCATTACTCTCTCAAAGCTTGGCATGCCCCAAAGAGAATCTCTTCACAAATATTCCCTTGAGTAAACTGGGACTGAACCGTGACAATTGAGTTAGTTACAATAGAAGTACAGTATATCAAAGTAGTTTCGAGTCTAAAGGTACCATTTTTGGGATACAAATGCCCTGGCAATCTCAGTGATTCTCACTGGGCAACGGCTCATACGGAAATTCATGCATGCGACTGCGCAGCACAGCTCTGTCAGTTGCCTTCTACATGGCTCAGGCACCACACTACGCAGAGTCCTGTTGCACCTTCCTCTTCTGCGTCTTCAATCAGCTTGAAGATCGTCTGGCGATACTCGTAATACCAATGACACTTCCTCACGTCCAGGCCCTGCACCAAAGCTTGAGCAAAAAACTGATCCATGCCCTTTTTGAGGATTGTTCCCAATACATTCACAATGCTCCGCCCGCCAGCTTCAGCTTCTCAAACCTTGTGGGAACATTCTGCAAAAAGCTAGAATAAATACTCAGATCTGTTCCAGTTCACATCAGCTATAGAATTATGAAATTGAAGAAAAGCCGGTCAAACAATCCTCAAGGTTCTAAACGGACCGTCTAAAATCCACAAATTTTGCTCGGTCATTTTGGTCGTTTCGAGGGCCCGCCTTTTTTCGATCAGCTGGATGTTTGCCTCTTTCAACTTCCTCACGTTTAACCAAAAAATGCATAGGGAGACAACCGTGAACTAGTTGACGGGGCAGGGTCCAAAAGTTGCTAGTTGCAAATGCCACATGCCATTCGCCATTCCAACGAACTTATACATTTTTGCAGCACAAAAAAGAACAAAAAAAATCCTTGAAAGGTTTTCAAAAGAATGGTGAAACTAAAACTGCGAGATGAAATTTGAGACAGAACTTTCCATTTTTCTAGATCTGAGAAGGTCGATGTTGTTGATGACTCGGTTTTTCCTGTCAAACAACAGCTATGTTAATCACTCGGATGTCCTTTCTGTCAACAGTTTCTTTCTGAATTTCTTCAGCTTCCACAGTGCCAGTGCTAGTGGGCCTGAGAACGAGTGAAAGTGCGTACATCGAGCAGGTGGCGGAATGAAGATTAAATTCAGATTGATGTCCGAGCGTGCGATGCCTAGCAAGAAAAATAGTTCCTCGTCCAAACGTTTTCTCAGCGTATCCAATCATAGTCATCTCCAAAAATTCAATAAAATTCAAGCATTTAATTTCCAGTGGTTGGGGTAGACTGACCACGCATCTTTTCTCAAACTATGATCTCCATGATCTCCGAAAATCGTACGGTCGCAAACCAAACTACCAAGCACCATTTCCACGCTGCACACAAACATATGTTACATGGTCTTACGGTACCAATTGCCTGTTTTGGTATTTCACATCCAGCGTTGCATGATCTAAACATACCAGCATGCGACAGCTACCCTGCGAAACAAACCACTCCCCAAAATAGACATGTGCAATTTTCGCAAACGACTTGATTGGTTGGAAAAATGTTTCACGCGAAAATGTGGTTGCTTCCTGATGCGTGAATGGATTATGCTAGGCCCGGTTTCTGATGTGAAGTAGCACCTGCAGTGCTCAAGGTCGTAAAAGCACATGGTCTGTCTTCAGGTTGACTTGTCTCCATTCCACGCTACTATATCTACTACCCACACGGGCCCAAATGGAGGTGGGTCGGATGAAAGTGATTGTCAATCATATTCTGGTCTGGCTGTTCTACTGCGTATCCTGACGAGTTCGCGCACTGAAAGAGAGAAAGAGTGAAAGTACTTTAGACATGAGATGGGTCCCATTTGGACGTTTGTGTTTCATGGTATCTAAGCGGATCTTGCTGGTGTCAAATCATGCTTCATTCAAAAATCAAAATAACGAAAGTGAAAAAACATGAAAAATAAAAGAAAATAGGAATCGAAATAGAAACCATCGGACTATATCTGATTGACTCAAACAGAATGGATGCTCCAAACATATCCCAACTTTCATCAATGATTTCTAGCAAACGCCAAGTCACTGATAGCGGCCTTCATCTTCAGCGCGCTTTGATTTTTTCAAGAACCGGGGCCTGAAACAACGCTAAATCCTGGTACGGTATATGCGGTATATGCCTATAGCCTATAATCCACAAATATCAAATGACATGAATCATCACAATCTAGACCCGTCTCAAGCACACATTGTGGAGCTACAGGGAGGCATAGATGAGCGTTGAAGCTGCTAAAGTCTTAAACATCTTTCAACTGCATGTTGCTTGAATGCGTTTCAAACACTGCAATTCAAGTCCCCGGCTCAAGACTCACATCATGACAATTGAAACACACAAAAGATGGCCAGATTCGACAGTGATGATTGGATTGCAGATCCTCCACCCATGAGGCAAAACTTTGGGAACAAACCATCTGTAAACAAGATTAGCACAAACTCATTGCGAAACCCATCCAAAAGTGCAGCCCTGTCTCCCACCAAAATCTGTACTCGCATGAAAACTTACTGAAGAGGAGTTGGCAAAAGACATCTCATCTAATTGCAATTAATTGTACACATCCATGCAACGAATCGAGGTCGCAGCAACAAATCCCAAACCGAGTGTCTCACTGTAGTTGCACGACACTCAAAAATGCCCAGCTACAAGTGACACAAAAACCCACCGAAACTTGTGTTCAAACCATTCTGACGATTCTGGCTAATTATAGCTTACCTCCTATCCCGGTTCAGACCTCGAGAACTGCGTCAAGCTGCGTTGCTGCTGTGTAAAATGTGCAATCATGAAAGCCCTCTACTCCTCTTGGCATACCAAGTCCATTCAAGGCACGGCTGAAGCCAATCACGAAGGTCTTGGTACCATCTGTCCTCATACCCTTCCAGGCATGGTTCTACTGCTGCCGCCGCCTGCACCGTGCGGAAAATCGAAGCATCGCCGCGCAGCTCAGCGCGCAGCTCCGGACGGCCGCGGCATAGCCAATACAACGCGTTGCACCCGCTGAACTGCATGGCATTGTGGACGGGATGGCGCTCCAGCGCTGCCGTCAGGGTGTTGGCAACAGCCACAAAGGGCAAATCCGCCAAATTTCGGCCACCTCCCCAGGCTGTTGGCAGCCTCAGCCGCGGCCATTGGATCGCTGCCTCGGCATGTGAGAGGACAGGAGAAAACAGACAACGATGATCCGATGTTCGTTCAGAAGGATTTTGCAAATTGCTGGTTCGAGGGACGGCAACACGTGATTCATGCCGATTCACGCTCAACTCACTGTGCAGTTTGGAGGCTGTTGATGTGGGGATCAAAATAAGGCTGCATCGATGCCCAGCTGGTGTAGGTGAGCTCCCCTGGACCGGTATGTTGACGGCGGACACCCTCCTTCCAAGGTGTCGGTGAAAATGCGGCCGTGGTGTGTCCTGACCTTGTACGGGCTGTGAAGGAGAAAAAACTTTGTCCATGAAAATACCTAAAACTTCAAACATGACTTGGGTCCGATTTTGCGTTTCATAGTATCTGGGTGAATCTTTCTGGTGCCAAATCCTTGTTTCACTGTCAATATGACCAAAGTGACAAAACAAAGAAAATAGGAATCGGAATAGGAGCCATCTGACTATATCTGACCTAAACAGAGTGGATGCTCCAAACATATCCTAGTTTCCAGTAGTTTACATCAAAGGCCCAGTCACTGATGGTGGCCTTCATCTTCGGCTCTCCTTGATTTTTTCAAGAACCCATTCATCTCAGTCTCGACTCGTCTCAAGTTCATATTGCGGGGCTACAGGGAAGCATAGATGAATGTTGCATTTCAAAACGCAAACAGATTCAACCCGTTTCGTATATGATATATATATATATATATCCACAGTTGAGGGTTCACCACGCTGCCTTAGTACCATGCAACATCATCAGCATTAGTACACAGCTGTCTGTTCACTCCAAAGGCACGGCTTCAACCAGTCGAGAAGGTCTTGGTAGTTGAGGTAGTTGAACCAATCGAAAAGGTCTTGGTTGTTGCTGTCCCCCTTCAGGTCTGGGTTCACTCCCGCCGCCGCCCGCACTGTGCTCAGCACCGATGCATCGCGCCGCAGCTCAGCTCGCAGCGCTGGGTGGCCGAAGCATAGCTGCCATAACGCATCGCACGCACTTCGCTGCACCTCCTTGTGCCCAGCGTGACGCTGCAGCGCTGCCGTCAGGGCCTTGGCAACGGCCACGAAGGGCAGACCTGCTATTTCGCCGTCGTCCTCAAACAAAGCTGCCAGTGCCCCTGCCGCCCTTTTCACCGCCATTGGATCGTCGCCTCGGCAGACGAGGCGCAACGCCACGCGACACCGTGGAGAGGAAAAACCTGAAAGCATCGAACTGTGGAGGGAAGGGTACAACATGGGAGGAAGGACGGCCTCGAAACGGCTCTTTTAGCAAACTGTCTTGCAAAGGCTGTGTTGGAAGACGGCGTAGATCGTCTTGTTGGTGGAAACAAATTTTTGGCAAGCAATTTCCATAGGAGTTGCAAAATGTGTTTCTTACTTCAGTTTTGAGCATCAGGCACGAAATGAATGTCCGACGCACAGGAAACGCGTATGCTGGCCCTACCTCAGCACCTACAACAAATTAGATCACATTGCACTATATGGATTCCTTCGCCACTGCTTCCGGGCAAATGTCAAAATGTTCAGTCGCTCCTCTTGTTTTCGGAGCTGCGACAACTAGACTTTTACAGTGGCATCATCTTCTGAAAAAAAGTACTCACAGGCGCCTCACTGTGCAGATTGGAGGCTTTGAATGTAGAGGTCAAAGTGAGGCTGCAGCGATGCCCAGTCGCGAAGCACTTTGTTCAGAACGGTGCCTGGAGAGGCCAACAGACGGGAAATCCGTGTCACACACTGATGAAGGGCATGTGCTTTCTACTGCCATGTCAAAGGAGTGGACTGCTGTGCAGTTTGGTTGCTTTCGGTGTGGGGATCAGGATCAGGTTGCGACGATGCCGCGCTGCTCGTGTTGAAAGCCTGGAAGACTCAGTCGAATGGACCTGCCCTCAAAACCCTAAAATGAGCATATCTTGATTTGAATACCACTGCTGCGTTACACAACTCTACTATATTTTATTAAGGTCATAGCACACATAGAACCATCAACAGGAGGAAAAACATGGAAAAACCGGTCAAACAAGCCTCACATCACCAGGTTAAACGGACAGTCTGAAATCCACAAATTTCGCTGGGTCAATTGATCAATTTCGTCGGCCTGCTCCGGCGCGTCCTTGTCGCTGAAGCCTAGAAACTTGATATGGAATGCCCAGGCCAAAGTGCGTGATATACATGGACACGAGGCACCGAGATAGGTAAACTCGAGCATTGGTGTCTAATTCAATAATCCAGATACTCTACAAAAGAGTCTGTATTTTTTCAAGATGTACCTGAGCATGGACTTTCATATGGAAAGTGAGGAACATAATAGTACATGATTTCAACATATCTGTAAGTAAAGATTTGGATATGTTTCACACCTGCTGAGGCTTGCAAACAGCACAAGAGAAACAGCAGGTTGCACCTTCCAATGCTTTCAGCAGCAAGCGATAGCTCAGCTCACTCTTGAACTGCTCCTGTTACACATGATAACGCCACATATCTCATAAATCTACACTTCCCCAAGTAACAACCAGAACAGAAGATACAAACAATCGCATTTCTGTGCAGAATCCCTTGTCTTGTTTCGCAGTAAAGAAAAACGGCTCCATGATCTCATCGAAGGTGGCTTTTCCATTCCTAAGTGCCGGTGAGAACATTTCCTCACCAGAAAATGTCTTGGATGTCACATGAAGTCAAATCCACATGTTAAGTCGAACTTAGACTGTTATAGACTACGCTGTGGTTTCTTCCCCTCCAAAATGCCAGGGAATGAAGCGCGAATGCATCCGGCCAAGAGTCACGGAGAGGAGAATGTCATTGACTTGAATCGCATTGTCGGGATTTTTTCTGTTCCAGTCCTCGAAGTGAAACGCATTTATTGCTATTGTCTATATTATATCATTTCTTCGTAGTAATCAAACAGACAAGCAAACATACAAAAATTATCAAACATGAGCACGCACATTGTGCATGCGAGCAACATAGAAGTCCCACCCGGGTTTTTGCGAAAGCATACTCTAAATGCACTTGTGATTTGCAAGTATTTGGCGCGATTTGATGCCATTTCCATACAACAAACAAGACGTATGCTGATCCTGGCAAATCATATCGCGTACTTACAGTAGGCAGGGCTGTGGTGTCCAGATCGTCCCAGATCTCTTCCCATGTGTGGCCTCTACAAGACCTCCCTGTTGGATTCCGCAGATGCGATGACCACCGCCCAGATTCGGCTTTTTCTCCTGATGAAACTTCACAGCAAAATCACAGCATCTCATATGGTGAAGGGCAAACGTTTGGCGCCCAACACATTCTGTATGCAAGCCTCTTTTTATGTCTTCACAGTCTTCAAGAGGGCTCCTATTCTATGTGTCATTCTTTTTCATAACCGTTGTTTAGAGACCTTGACACCATCTAGGGAAAAAATGCCCTGTTGGCTCCCAAGGTGCAATGAAAATTCCAAGTTTCTGAGAAACATCAGGTCTACTGATGCATACCTGGCACTTGTGCTTGGATGTTTGAAAAGGGTAGGGGAGATCTAGATTTAGCACCCAAGGGGGTCTCAGGTGCAGGAACTCGATGGTGTTGGCCAGCTCGTAGATTGAAGTTGCAGGATGGGTAAGTTCAGAGGTGTTTTAAAGGACTGATTACATGATTACTTCCTGCACCGAATACACATTCAGCCTATCTGTTGTGGCCCTGAGGGTGTGCACCAGTAAATCCTGGCACTATCCACCACCCGAGCTTTACAATGATCCACTTAGTGTCAAGCCTCGTGGGTCTGAGTGAGGTGGCTCAATTTTTGGGCCATTCCCATAGCCAAGGCCTGCCATAGTGCGAATGTTCAATGATCGCTCAAAAATGACCCATGTGGCAAATGTCATTTGCAGTGGCAAGAAACTGCAAATGCTGGTTGGTTTGCAACACAGAGGATACCTATGGAAGAAAGTAGGCACATATAATATGTATATCTATAAATATATGTGATTCATATGGTTCATATGGTCATATGAGGGTGTCATGACTTCCCTAAAGGGCCTTGGTTCGAAGAAGGCGCTGAAGGAGCGCTCTCAGCACGGGACGGTGGTGCAAGCTTTCCCGGCCTTACAGCAGGGCGGGGGGATCGAGCATCCTCGGCTCAAGGTATGGTTTGAAATTTTACGTCCTGCATGTCCCGCAAGTTTCATCACCAAAATGTTCTGGTAATCCAAAATGGAAGTTCTGTCCCCTAAGCTGTTTGGGTGGTAGAGATTCCTTTGCAGAAGCCTTGCATGAGCCCTTATCTGAGATATCTCCTTTGATTTCTGACAGACATGTGATGGGAAAGCCCTTGCCAAAAATTTGTTCAAACATCTTCTCACAAAGACAAAGGCAGCTGACAGTGGTGGTAAATTGAAATGTCTTGTATAATGATATTTAACAACCAAGCGTTGACCCAATCACACTGAATTGACAAACACCCAAGCAACAAAATCCACAACGAAAGTGGACAAATAATGAAAGGGTGATCGGGAAACAGTGTTTCCATGTACCGGAGTTCCAGGGAATATGACACACATGACATTGGAGCTTAGGTCATGTCCAAATCGACGCAAATGTGAAACTTAGAAAGTCCGTGAGTCCGTCATGCGCCATCCTAGCTGCAGGAATCCAGCAGTTGCTAAAGTCGGTTTCTGGTGGGCCCTGGCGTGGAATCTTGGATTCAAGATCAAAGAGTTGCACAACCACACCCTGTTCATTCAGGGAATAAGTCCTGGGTCTGAAGCCATACATAGGCAAATCAGGACAAACCTATGGGCACTTGCTCGCACATGCCGCACTCCAGAACTTCTATGAGAGGGGGCAATGAAGACACCAATAATATTCATGCAAAGATGTCAACCTTGCGACTTTTTGGTTGGCACGACCGCCTCCCACCCTAACCACCGTCCGCAAACAAGGCACGGCTTCAGCCATGGGCAGAGCTCCTGATAGAAGTCGTGCTGCTCCAGCTGTGGATCCACCGCCGCCGCAGCGCGCACCGTTGTCAGGACGGAGGGATCCGGCTGCAGCGCACCCAGCACCGCCGGGAAGCGCTTGCAAAGGTAATACAAGGCAAAGCAGCCGCAGACCTGGACATCTCCGTCTCGCGGGTGGCGCCGCATGGCCCCAAGCAGCGCCGCGGCCACGGGCTCCGGCGGCAGGGCAGCCCAGGCGACCGAGCTCTCCCCCATGTGCAGCAAGTTCCACAGCGCGTCCGCGGCATCGCTCGCAACGTCCGCGTCTGCGCCTCGGGCGTCGACCGTTTTTTCTCGTGTCATTGGAAGGTCGATGTCGTCGGCATTCGGCTCGGTGTGTTGTTTGCAAATCGATTTGAATTCGAAATGATTTTTTTCAACGTTTTTTCATGCCTTTTTGTCAAAAAAAGAAAAAGCATCACAAAACATCGATTCGCTTGCGACGCCGACATTGTTGCAGTTTGGTAGCTCTGGATGTAAACATTGAAGTCGCGTTCTAGCGCTGCCCAGCTGGAAGTATCGAACTTCTGCATGGCGGAATATCAGACAGCCGTCACGAAGGTACTTTACCACTTGACTAAACTCACTTGTTGTCAAACTGGCTGTTGCTAAAACCAGGAGGCCATCAAGAACGAAATCCACAAATTCTGCGACTTCAATTGACCAATTTCTTCGGCCTGCTCGGGCTCGCTCGTGTTGCGGGAGCCTTCGACGCAGGGGAACTTGATATTGAATCCCCACGCCAGGGTGTGTGATATACATAGACTATAGGTGCACGTTCCTTTGAGAAAGGGCAAGGCCTGCCATAGCGAATGTTCAAGGATCGCTCAAGACGACCCATGTGGCAAATGCCATTTGCAGTGCCAAAAAAAAACAAACAATGCATAACTATGCTGGATTTTGCAGCACAGAGGATACCTATGGAAGAAAGTAGGCACATATAATATGTATATCTATAAGAATATGTGATTCAAAGGATTCATATGGTCATATGATCGTGTCATGATTTCCCTAAAGGGCCTTGGTTCGAAGAAGGTGCTGAAGGAGCGCTCGCAGCACGGGACGGCGGCGCAGGCTTTCCCGGCCTTACAGCAGAGCGGGGGGATCGAGCATCCTCGGCTCAAGGTATGGTTTGAAATTTTACGTCCTGCATGTCCCGCAAGTTTCATCACCAAAATGTTCTGGTAACCCAAAATGGAAGTTCTGTCCCCTAAGCTGTTTGGGTGGTAGAGATTCCTTTGCAGAAGCCTTGCATGAGCCCTTATCTGAGATATCTCCTTTGATTTCTGACAGACATGTGATGGGAAAGACCATGCCCAAAAAACAACGCACAAACATGTTCTCACAAACAAAAAGGCAGCTGGCAGTGGTGTGAAATTGAGATATCTATAATATGAATGTGATATATTATATTGTTTTATGGTATATTAATGATATTCAACAACCACGCATTGACCCAATCACACCGAATGTATAAACATCCAATCAAAAAATTAGCTAAGAGACCCCAATCCCGCGTACCTTCTTGTAGAGGAATGTTCTCACGAGGACAAGCTTCAAAA
>DF245357.1:1513-18476 GCA_000507305.1 Breviolum minutum Mf 1.05b.01 | reverse complement strand
GGGGAAAAGGCGAAGGAGATCGCGTTGAGCCAAGGTAAAGGGTGAGAGGGGCCAGCATTTCAACAAATGAAACAAATTCCATCATCTAAATCCATCATCTTTCGTATCATGTTTGATGTTGAATCCTTTCATTGATATCAAACCCAATCACTTGAATTTGCAATCGCGTTTTTTACTTGGTGGGAGCTTTTTTTGGTGGAAAAGGCTAAAAAAAAAGGACAAAATCCCAAACGCAAAAATAAAAGGACTCGTGAGAGTCAAGGTATATATATATAAATCTGTTCGTTCAATCGGCTAACCTGTGTAAGGGAACCAAAATCCATATGGGATTTTGATTATGTTGAAACACGTCCATTTTTTTTTTTAACGGATCATTTTCCTTAGCAGCCAGCTACTAGTAGATACGTACTAGCTATGAATGCCATTAAGTAAGGCTAAGAAACTCCAGCAAATGCCATTGAGGTTCATCTCTGTGTCTTTCCTGAAAAGACCCTCATGCGCCTTGGCGGGGCTCCTGTTTGTTTCCCCAACAGGATGCAAAGCTTTTAAACATCACTGTTATATCAATACACTTTCCCAGATGCTCAAAGTATGGTATATTTACCTGCATTTGGCCTAAATTCATGGTAAATGTAGGTAAATAGACCATACATTGAGCATCTGGGTTTAGCATGTTGACATAACTGGTGTTGTATGAACATATGTAAGACTTTTTATCCATCATGGTCAATGCATATTGAGATCATAGAACCTCTAGTTCAAAGCATCATGTCATCAATTTCATTTGTTTTTGACTTTGTTTAGAGTCTGGAACAGGCAAGCGGCAAGGTATTCGATTAAAAGCATACAGTGACCAGTACCAATCTCAACTTCACTACTTCGTGACGCCTTATTGGCTGTTTGTATATACACGTTTGGGATCACAGGTGCAACGAAAGGAGATTGCAGGAGGAATATATCAAATTTCAAATGGTTCGAACCAAAGTGATGTCATTTGCGACGTCTGAAACAGCGGGGTTTGCCAAGTGGGATGTTATCAATTGCGTATGGCTGCTATATTATTGTTGATTGTTATTGAATGAAATTATGCTGATTTGTGATCACGGCATGCTAATGCATGAATTGAACTCGACAACCTCCCAAACCATGTTTCAATCATTTTCAACGCCAGTGACCTCCACCATTTCTGAACTTCCCACAGTGTGCAGGGCCTGATCCCCAAAAATATGGTCCAACGACTACCCCTTCATGATGTTGCCACCATGTTCGGACATGGTTTTCATATATCCGATTTCATGGTGTTTTCTCCACCAGGTCTTCGAAAGACATCCGTAAGAAACAGCTTCTTGGTTGCATTTGGTCTCATGAAACTTAAAATACAAGGCCCCAATGGTGGCGATTTTCCCACGTGTCTCTTTCAGGGGCTGTGCTTAAAATCGGTGAGTGATGAACTTGCTGATCCATGAGCATTTTCCCAATCTTAAATGAGGAGCAAAGGATAGCAACAGGGTGAGGGTGGTTCGCACCAACCAGTTGTGTTATCGTTTCTTTTTTGGGTCGAATCCACGTTATAGAAGTGATTTCTAGAAACGATCGAAGCGAAAAATATGGAAGGAAAAGAACAACATGGGTGACGAGATAGAGTCAGCTAGAATCTAGAAGTCACAGCTAGGATCGTTTGAGACCAATTTCCCAAAGCCAAAAATTGAACCAAATTGGCAAAATGTCTACTAGCGTTAGTAGGTGGTGGTTTCAATTGTTTTTTGTTTTCACCCCGATCCCTGGGGAGATGACCCAATTTGACGAGCATATTTTTCAAATGGGTTGGTTCAACCAACCATAGATGTTCCCTACTGCAACTCTAGGTCCATATTACCTGAAATCGGGAATGTTGGTTGAAGGGTCAGAAGCCTCAACGTTGACATCCCCATCCCCATTCCCCCATCCCCATCCCCATCCGTGACAACTTTCCAAGGACCACCTTGGGCTCCTTTCTTTGTAGTGCTCTTCGGGATGAATTGGAAGTGGACTGTGTGATCTTTGATGGTGGAAATATCCGAGGCGACCAATTTTTTCCAGCCAGAGAGTAGGGTCAGCATGGAGAAGCGACGTTTAACAGACATGTGTGCCAAGCACCTTCCAAGGGGTGCCAAATAAACTCTAAGGGATGGTTAATTGACACCCCTCAAAACCATTTGGCACCCTTTGGAAGGTCCAGGTGTGTGTTTCATACGTTTTTTTTCCGTGTGAATTTTTGCAAGTTGTCATCAACTTGTCAACTTGTTCATCTTGTCAAAGATGATGAAGATATGCTGCTATGCTGCAGGCTGAGTCAGTCAACCTGTGAGAGCAATTGATTATTGATGATTTGTGAGATGATGTAACTGTAGGTGTCCCCTTTGAAACGAATACAAGATGGAGGTAACAGGGGAATTGCTGTTTATTGTTGCTGTTTTCACGAGGTATCAGATTAGGAATTTGGAGCATTCCATGAAGACCAGCTGCAACAAAAACAGGGTAAAAAGGAATGTTCACAACAAATCCACTCCAGTGATAGCGGTTGGTTCACAAAAGGGGCCCCGGGATGCAATCGTGACAAATTTTAAGGTTTTTGGATTTCGGGATTCCTAAAGGTTGCCTAAAAATGCTGAAAAAAACGGTCCAGGGGTAGGATTACCAAGCAAAATTTGGTGCACGGGTGATGGCTAAGCCCTTATGATGGCCTTAGAATCGGGAATCTCTCCCCAAACTGCCCTGCCATACCCTATGGATCCTTTTGTACCTCCTAAGAAGATACGACTTAACCCCCTAAAAAGGTACCCTTTCCGTGCATTCCTAGCGGATCCTTGGATCCCTAGGGTTATATCATTCAGGTTTTTAGGAATTCATTGTTTTCCCAACCGATTTTTCCCTGCCACCAGGTGATATCAATGACCAAAATGGCGGTTGAGTAAGGGAATCCCTATGAACCAACCAATAAAAACTGGAATGTCAGCCAAGGGTTTAAAAAAAAAAACGGTTGCGAGACATTGGGTGCCACCAGGTGATAAGGATTACCAACCAAATCCAGAGCATTATTTGGGATCTCGTTGGACTTTCACTTTGGCAGACTTGGAACAGGCGCAGCGGACAGAAGTGGATGTCGTTAAGTTGTCATGTTTTAGCGGAAGTTTTAGCTGGCTCTAGTGATGGTACAGCAAAAGGTATACAGCTTTTTGCATTTCCTGAAAATTACAGAAGTCATATATACTATTTATCTATACAGATCTTCATGGTCTTGTAACATTTTCCGATGCATCTACATATTATATGTTCAGAGAAATGAGAAATTTACTTACCCAGCCATTTGATTGGTTTGGGCTGGATGGTGAAATATACGCTCAGATTACAAAACATCCGACATGTTTTTTTGGACATCGCCCGTGTGCCACCGGTCATCTTTTACCAGGAACTTCCCTGGTCATCTGAGATGGTCATCATCGTCTGGAGTCCAAGTTTGATGAAAAAAATCCTGAAGGGTGTGGCTCAATTTCTATTTCCCATACCATCCATGGGACTGGTATAGTATTTACCTACTAGTTTAATTGATATACTTACCTATACTAGTTTACCATAACAATCGTCTTCCAATCCTAAATCCTCCATTTTCAGCTGCGAACTGTTAGTTGATCCCGGAGCGAAAAAAAAGATCACTAAAATGATTCCATTTTGGTGTTTTCAGACAATCTAAAGACTAATGGTCCAAAAAAGGGAACTTTTTCAGGGTATACCTAATTGATATACCTTGATGACAGCAACCCCCCACAACCCACTTGGAGGATCATCCTGATTAGCAAGTGTTTAGTAACCCCCCATTTATAAGCCATTTCCAGGTGATTCAAAATGACCTGTTCATCTCCTAGTTGGAGGTCACTAAACCCCTTGAAAGGGTCACTTAACCATCCCAAAAAAGGTCACTTTGAATCACCAGGTTAGGGCATTTTGAAGGGGTCCCACAACCCCATCCCTAAGGGACTTACGAAAACTCACCATGGTTATGTAGCCACGTATCCTGGGATGATCCAAGAAAGCACCTGGAGTTTGAAGGGTCCCCCACGTGACCCTTACTTGGATGTCCCAGGAAGTTAGTAAATGGTTAGTAAATAGATTATTTCACCCCAATATACCCAATTTATAAGTAGGTGAAATAACCCATTTACTAACCATTTACTAACTTCCTGAGACATCCAAGTACACCATCCAGGTCTTACCTGGACTGCAACTTCACCGTGCCATTCATTTTTCTCGTACCGCGAAACTGGGCTCCGGTGGATTTCTGCAGGCGATGAATTCGGGTGATGAATTCGTGGTTCTTTTTGATGACCCTCCCTGAAACTAACCGACCTGACCTAGCACCTGTTTTCGGAGGCAGTTTCCCCCAAAAAGGAAACTCATGTTCCTTCCAACCCCATGTGTTTTCAGGTGCGAACTTGCCGTTAGTTTCAGGGCAAGGGTAGTTTGAAGATGAAAATTCCATAGGTCTCAACCTGACTTTGATTCCATCCAAAGGTTTGTTAGAGAAAAATAATAAAATGCCCTAAGGATCTTGAATCTTGACCCCTCCTATGGAAAGACCAGACCCTTCAAACTTGACACCCCTTTTTTGGGCCTGAAAAACGGTGTCAACTTGACACCCCATGACATCCCAAAAATTCTTAGAATATGAAGAAATGTAACTGCTTCTATACGTGATGTCATAGCTGCTCCCATGTGTGAACCCCATGTCGACTTGGAAAAGTCCACTTTGGTCCGAAAGGCAGATGGTGGTGTTCACGTGGACCCTAGCACGCAAGAGGCGCAAGATGTTAGGGTTGTTCAGCTTGCCATGAGAATCTCTGTTCAAAAAAATAGGTGCCATGGGAACCCCAAACCCGCATTTTTAGGGGTTATGACACATATATTGAGGTCCAAAGGTGGTGGTTTCAAACATTTTTGATTTTCAACCAAAAACCTGGGGAGATGATCCATTTTGATCCATTTTGATTTGTTATTTTTCATTTTGAAACGACCAACTAGATGTATGATACATGATGTATGTTCAAAATCCTATCTTCGGAATCGCAGCCCTCATTTTGTGGCATGCAAATTTGGGTTGCCCATAGGATCCATGGAACTGTTATAATTACATACATGAATAGTTGATTTTTATGGTAGATGTAGGGAAATATACCAATCCCATGGATGATATGGGTTGGATTTTTGTTTGAAAAAACTCCACTCACGGTGAGCGTAGCATAAATGCCATCCTTTTGTTGCTAAACAGGTGAATTGCGTGGGGAACGAGCCGCTGGATGATTCCAGGATATACAGTGCCTTGCCTTAGTAGGCAAGAGATGATGAAAGAGGAGTAAAGATTTGAGTTTGAAAGAAAAAACAACTAAACCATTTGTGCTTTGATGATGATGATGATGATGATGATGATGATGATGATGATGATGATGATGATGATGGACTTCAACTTCAACCATGTCAGTTTGTTTCCATCTTCGGCACCGGGATTCTGATAGTAGATATCGGAAAATCTGAACCTTTACAAGCGAACAGATGCTCTCCCAGTGGTTGGGAAGATGCTGGCTTTCTTTATAGATGCCGTGCCCATACTATCCTTGTATGTTATGTTATCTTAATTTAATATGATTTAATTATGTTACCTACATTTGGTTGATTTTGATGGTAAATGTCGGTAAATATACCACTTCCATGGATGCTCAATAAACTCCATGGATTAAGTCCCTGGAGTTGAATCCCGCTGTTAAAAACGTCGTCGGAAAACGCGGTTTTTCCGAGGAGTTGGTGTCATGCATGCCAGTTTGGCTGGCATGAATGACAACCCCGTCTTCAAGGCAGGAATCGGGTCGGTTATGATCACCTTTTTGGGGGACGGGTTGTTCTTTGAAGTGTGTTTTCAGATGACGACTCGAAAGTGATTTTTTTCAAGGATTTCTTTAAGAATCATGAAATGTTGTAAAGAAAATAGGTGAAAAAGCTGAAGATACATTTCAGGCAGTTTGAGTTCTTCAAGATGTTGCTCAGCTTGAATAGGTTGAGGCAATGAGTGTCTAGGATGTAGAACGCCCAAAATTTGGTCATGAAAACTCAATAGACTCATACTGTACGAGTTGTGTCTCAGCTACTTTTGGCGCTGATCATGATGTGTGAGGTGATCTGGACATGCATTTGGATGCATTTGACAAGCACTCTTGCAAGAAACGCATGTATACATACATGACTTACATATCACACACACACATATGGCATGCAGATGGGAAAGGAATGGAAAGGATGTAAGATCAGAGTGATAGAGCAAGCAAAACATAGCAAAACAACCTAATTTGATCGAAAGACCCAGTGCATTCGTGTGAGACGTTGACACGTCGGGTTTCAAGTGAAACCCACGTCTCTTCATGTCCGGCGCATAGTTCTTCAGGAATGGCGGCAGAAACACATCATGCCTCAGGTAGGAGTGTGACTTGTAGGGAGGTGATTGCTTGATGGACGATGCTTACTAGATGGTGGTTTCAAATATTTTTTATTTTCATCCCTATTTGGGTAAGATTTCCATGTTGACTAATATTTTTCAGAGGGGTTGAAACCACCAACTAGTCTTTGATGATCACCAGCCCACAAATCAAGACAAACGTGGCCGGAACTGCGGAGCCTAGAAATGAGACTCATCAATGTTGGTCATCAACCGAGGATGAATTATAAGATTTATTATAATAGTTGCACCGTGAACTGTCGAATTATCGGATTGGTTGATTTATTAGCTGATTTTTGGTGATTTATGTATATATATATATAATATATATGTATATATATAGATTATGACTCAAGGAATTACTTGATACTACCCACTAACACGAAAAAATCAATTCAAGCTCTCCGAATCCCTTATTAATTTGGCCATTCTAAATGCTATGGAACAGAGTCATTCTTGGTGTTTTCCATCCCAGGAGGATGCTGGAAAACCAGCCAAAGAGCTGTTAAAGAAGCAATTTGCCCGTCGAATGTGGGTGTGGAGGCTTAGAAGCCTAGTTGAGGAACGGAAAAAAAATCACCCCTGTTGTTTAGGATTTATCTATATAGGTGGTGGTTTCAAAAAAAAATATATGTTCATCCCTACCTGGGGAAATGATGCAATTTGACTAATATTTTTCAAATGGGTTGAAACCACCAACTAGTTCTGGATGTTTATGGGATGAAAAACTGCCCAGCTACTGTTGATGGTTCAGAAATCCGGTAAACTCACCAGTTGATATGGTAAATGTCCCATTATTTTCAAGGTTGTATACATGCCAGGTGATTCAGGATTTCTTCCATCAAGAGTATGTGGTAATTTTAATGATGCATCATAAGGATCCCGTCATAAGGATCCCCATCATTTAGGATATATAGGGGATGAAAAACTGCCCAGTTATGTGGGGATTAGACTACCAGTTTCAACCATTTCTTTTCCAGGTGAGTAATGAAAAAACCCCTGTTTGTTTGGGGAAAAAAAATGGGATTGTATACTACCCAGCCATATAGAAATAATGATAAGCAAATTGAAATTAGATCCCTATTAGATATGAAAAACTACCCAGTGTTATAGGGGATCATGTACAACAGATCCTATTATTATGTGGTGATTTGCCCTTTATAACATATATAGGGGATTAAACAACCCTATTTTTCACACCCAGGAAATTTCACATGAAATCCTCCAGAGGTTGGGATTGATATCTTTGTTGGGTTGTTTTTCAAAATCCCAAAAATGCGCGATGTTTGGTAACTATGTACCCAAAAATGTGGCTGGGATATATTTATGGTAAATGTAGGGATCAATATTCCAGTCGCATGGAGCATTTGCGAATGTTTTTCCGGAAGTAATTCTTCGCTAGGAGGTTTCATGGTTTCAATATTTCCGAATGCCATTGCACATCCATGGTTTCATGGTGTTTCGCTGATGATTTTCTAGCAGAATGGCTTTGAAATGTTTCGAATGGTATCCTGCAAGCCTTCCTCACAAGAAATGGATATGAATGGATACTGTGTATCGGGGTCCACCATAAGAACCTTGTTACGTGGGAAAATCAACCCTAGAGATTGACAGGTAGCAAGTCCCTTGGTGATGTAGGGTTTCTCCTGTTTTTTAGGGTTGTTTCATGTGATTATGGCAAACCTTGTGTATGTATCGAGATGTATTACGTACTCTGCACAGCCATTCGGTCGTGACCATTCCTATGCAGCTGACCCTTCAGCCGTATCGACCTGATGATGACCGCAACTGAGGACAAGATGCCCGAATTCCACGAGATCAATGCGTTTTTGCTTGCAATATAGCTTGGGAGATGCATAGATTTGTGATAGATAGATGCGTGTAAAAGATCTGACTGGATGAGAATGATGTATGATTGTATGATCATGTATGATGACGGATTGTATCATGATACAACATGAATGATATAGGAAATGATGTGATGTACTATCATTAGTTGCAAAAACATGATCTGGTGATGTAAAATCTAATATGACGTGATATAACATGTACGTACTGTACATCAATTGTGCTGGCATGTGTTTGGGACCTGGGTACATGAGAAGTACAAATAGATTATCTACGACATATACTGTCACTATATCAAGCTTGCAATCTTCAGAATACAGATTCCCTTTGGATGTACAGATGAAGACGTACAAGCTCGTACAACGCAAATCATGGTACATCACCATTCATTTTGATATCACAGAGCACCAAGCAACGTCAGTTTTTGTTGTGTGCTTGCCCATCGAACCTATCTTGAGTTTTGCTGATTGGATGCTATTTTTTTGGTACGCAACATGTACCATCAATGAAGATGAAGATCAAACTCAGACAGATCGTCGTCGTTTTGGATGGTTTGATTGAGGTATCTCAAAGTGGCGTCCTTTCGAGAGAGGCAAGCCGCGGCGGAAAAATCCTCAAAACATTGGAGCGAAGCAGATCCCAAGTTTTAGCAAAATGGCGGTGTCTCATGACTGACACAACCTGTTTTTTCTCCCTGAGTTTGGTGGATCACTGGATCACTTATTGAATGACTTTGTGTTTATGAAAGGTTTTAAGCTAGACACACATATGTTAATTGTAAACTATTCTAAGCATATGCTAGATGATGTTGATGGCAGAGCTTTGCAGCTTGCATACTATATACAGTATATATAGTTGTATTCATAATATTCTCTGTTTGGTTGATTGACCTCATCTACGCTGCTTGAGAGACTATATTTCATCTGGTTTTACAATGACTGATGCTTGGGTTCGTCTCACCAAACTGTGTCGTGTTTTCATCGCCACCATCATATCACCATCACCATGCTTATAAAATCCTCACCATCACTATATTTACCACCATCGCCCCCACCATCATCATCACCATTGTCGTTGCACATTGAAATTGCCACATTGAGAGTCGCCAGGAAGTTCGAAATGCGTATGTTCAGACCTTCAGCACACGCATTCCAGAGGTGCATCAAGTCCAGTTTTTGGGTCCTATTGTGTTGTTTGTGAGGGGATGGTTTCATGGTTTTTCTAGCTTAGCTGGTGGTTTCACACCGAAAGGGGATTCCTTAGGGGGGATTGGGGAACCTTAGGGAAGATTAGGGGAATCACCACCCCCCCTGGTTGAAATGGTTGAAATGGTTGGTGGCAACACAAATATTTCTTATTTTCACACCGAAATGGGTTTAGAGCACTGCCTCATTTTTCCCCGATGCCAAAGGATCGGTTCAAAGATGGTGAGGGTTCAGGAGTTCCGCACCCAGCACTGTTGCTACATGCTTCATGGATCCTCAAGACGATTTATTTCGTGAAACTAGTATACCCTCCCTGAAGCTAAAAGCAAGTTTTTTTTGCCATGAAAACAGGTCTATATAGACCCAAAAGGAAGGTATATCGTCTCCTAGAAAAAAATCAAAGGTAAACTTGTAGATGGGTGTTTCCAAAAATAGGGATACCCCATAATGGATGGTTTATAATGGAATTCCCTATTAAAATGGATGATTTGGGGGTACCCCTATTTTCGGAAACAACCAGATAGTTTTAGGGTTTGTTGTATCATTTGTGATTTTTTTCAACATGATGGAGACCACCTGGAGATCTGACGCAATGTTTACGACGCTTCCGCCTGGGATGGTCATCTTGGTGCCTTTTTGATGGAAATCCAGATCTCTTTGCCAAGTGACTTGTTTTGCAGTTCTTCGGTATTCTTTTTCCCAAGAAGCATGATGGAAACTGATATTAATTTGACGAAGTTAGCAGATACCGTACCTTTTTTATAACTGTAAGACAAAAATCACTTCAAGAAAAATTTCACCTTTTTATGTTTGAGGCCGGGTGTTTGCCAGAAATTTCATGGGTGCAAGGGTGTTCCCTACATATTGCCCTAAGGTGGTCGCAACACTCAGCTTTCAACTTCTCCTGGTGCAACTTTTTGGGAAGTGAGGAATGCTGCACAACAAATCTTCTCCTTGGGCTTTTTGAGAGCCTGAGCCTGTTGGAATTGTGCAATTTTTTACTGGTTGGTTGGTGGTTTCATTTTTTCCCTAGGGATCCAATCACCTTTTGAGAATGGTAATGGAACCTAAATACCTTGCTAAGGAGGTGATTATACACCCAATCATCATCTCAGAAGGTGATTGGATCTTTAGGGTTTGATATTTTCAACCCTATTTAATGGTGGTGATTTCGAAAAAGATATATGTTCACCCCGATTTTCTGGGGAAATGATCCAATTTCACTCATAATTTTTCGAAGGGGGTTGGTTGAAACCACCAACTAGTGTTGTTGTGCATTTCTTTTTGTTTTCTTCACCTCTGTGGAATGTGTGAGCCCGTTTCGGTAGCATGGTAACTTTTTTTGTGTGTGTGTGTGTTGTTTTTTGTCTGGGAATTGTTCTCCCCCCCAAAAAAGATACTATCTTCAAATTGGATCTATCTATGTCTAAAATCTCCAAGTCTGAAAGCATTCAAATGAAATTTGTTACTGTTGATGATGAAGAAATCCTGCACCAGTCGAGGTTGGTAGTTTACCCCACTATTTACAAGGTTTTATACATCCCATGTGGTGTAGGATTTCTTCCATCAACAGTATGACACGATCAAAGTCTTTATTTAATGAAGCTTTTGATTGTGTGACACCAAGGACTCTTGTCATCCAGTGGTGAATGCTTCGACTTTGAATACACTCTTCTGGATGCCGGAGTTGTAGATGGAGATACCTTAACAGCTGTTGTTTTGCCAGCAAAGGTTTCTGCAACAACCAAAGCCTTTGCCATGTGGTCACTCTGAGTTTGCTTCAGTTGCAAATTTGGAACAAATCAAACTTGAACAATTTGGTCAAGAAGTTTCCTTTCTGGAACCTTGGGAATTCTTTATTTTGATGCGATGTTTCAAGCCGAATCTTTTTTTTTCGATTAGATTTCTTGTTGTTGCTGAAGATGGAGATTCGACAACTCAGCCAATGTTTATAGTTGGTGGTTTGAGATTCGAATCCAGGTGCCCTTAAGTAACAGTCCCTTTCATTTTCGGGGATCCTAGGAATCCAAACCACCGGCCCCAAACCCATTAGTTGATTCAACCCATCTCAAAAATGTAATATACTCAAATTAGATCATTTCCCCAATGAACCTCAAACAACAACAAATCATACTCATCTGCTAAAAACCATTAGCTGAACAAAACAACAATAAAATTCAAAGCTGAGATGTAGCCCAAGTATGGATCCAAGTACCTCCTAAGAAGATACTTTACCGCCCAAATTGTACCCTAAGTGCATTCCCAGCAGCTACTTGGATCCCTAGGGTAGGTTAACCTCCAGTACCTTTAAAACATTCAAGTTGCATACGGGCCCTTCAACTTGAGCAATTCAAATTTCGGGCCCCTAAAAAAGGCGAAACTTCTTGGGATTCGTGGAGGGGATGGCGAATCCTACCCTTCGTTATGCGGGGGAGTATGATTTACAACTTCCTATTGAACAACCAGGAGAGTTGGAAAGCTTTTGACGTTTTTTTTGTTGTTTTTTTTTTGCAAGTGGCTCACTTGTCTCCAAATCCCCAACGTTAAAAACTTCAAATCAACAACTGTTGCGACTTGGCTTAAATGATGCTTCACGAGGTTCAGCAATGGTGGTGTATTTTGTTGGGGTGATCCTAAATATGGTGGTGCTGGTCCTTGCATTTCTTTGGTCAATGTTCAACATATTGAAGCATCTCAACATGCATTTGCAGCACTTCTGGCAGATGGATCGGTTGCCTGGTGGAAATGATGAGAAAGATGCCACCAGTCACCATCCCCCCCCGAAACAAGACACGTGAGGGACACTTCAAAGTGCCACCTTTTTGTTGGCATATGATAACGACATAATCCAGAATCTAGGAAGATCGACATTTGACATGGCTTGTCAACTCAGCCGAACTGGTAACTGGCTGGATATTCACCCACACACACACTATACACATGTTAAAAAAACACAAAAAACCTGACAGTTTCACGATGTGAGAATGGAACGCCTGACCCTTTGGTGTTTATCGACGTCCTTTGACAAAAACCGCAGGTTGAAACCTGGGGCCATTCCCGTTTTGGTGGTGACAGCTCTAGGGTTCAAAAACGACTTGGGCAACAAGTGCGAAGGCTCAAAGGAAATAGCTTCAATTTTGCTGCTCTTCTACAAGATGGCACTGTTGTTACATGGGGACACTCAGATGCTCACCCTGACTTTTGACAAATTGCTGCGAATTGTATTTGTAGCGGTTCGAGGAACTTCAGTGGTACTGTCGAAGAATTATGTGTCGCACTTGTATTTATGTGACTTTAGATCCAGTAGCCGTGGGTGTCACTGGGCAAATTTAATGTAGACATGAAGATGCTTTGACCTCCTGTTTTTGAAATCGGTTCTTCATTTCCCTGCTTTTTTTTTGCCAACATCAAAACAGATTTGAAAACAAAAAACAGGAACATGAAGAGCCGATTTCAAAACAGGAGGTCAATAAGGCTATAAATTGCTATCTCCAAATTGTTGGGTCCGAATTCCGACAAATTCAACTTCAATCCCTTTCCTTGGTCTTTGGCATTGTTTCGAGGAGACGGGAGGCTGCATGTATGCAGTACAGCCTCTATACGATGTTCGTCAACTGGAGTGTTCTGCATTTGCCTTTGCAGCGATTTTAAAAAATGGCAAAGTGGTTACCTGGGGTCAAGAAGAAGATGGTGGAGACAGTTTTTTGGCGAATCTAAATGGAAATTCAAAAAAAAACGCGAACAATGGATTGAAATTGGGCCTTTAGTTGTTTGTTGGAAATGTTGGATGTATGCTGTTTTTTTGTTGGCTGGTGTGGGCTGTCTACAGGATAATACCTGGGAATCACTCGGCCAGCATCTCATCACCTGATCTGGAAGTTCCAGCCGCTAAAAAAACGTTCATCTTCAATTTCAGCTAATAAAGCGATCAATAAATTACCAGGTTTTGGAGGGGATCAAACAATGCAAGTGTATGATACCTTTGAGGCATTTCCCTTGCAAATAGTGCTTTGTTTGGGTTGGTGTCATATTTTTATTACCCTGTATATAATGGCGAGTAATCGACGAGGTGAACATGGTGTACCTCATAGCAAAAACTGAACCGAAACCAATGACGGACATGACCACTTTTTGAAGAAGAAGGTCGCCTTAAAAAGTCAGCAGAAATTGTGGGTCCCACACAAATTTCAGATGACGATTCGGAACTGTATTCTTGAATTATGCTTGGAAACTGTGGACGGAAGACTGCTTGTTTATATACACCCCAAAACGGAGATTTGGTTCAGATGATTTTCCTCTTCAAAAAAGGGTGATTTTTAGGTGAACCAGCCGTTAATTTTCCAGGGGTTATACATGTTCCATTTTGGAAACGTTGCGTTTCCTGTATCACACGACGCCATGGTTTCAAGGACGACACCATGAGTCAAGCAGCTGAGGTTCTGGTGTACAACAGCAGCTACATGATGTGGATCGAATTACTGGATCTTTAAGTTCCCAAGATGAATCAAACGTCATTCAAAAACCTTCTTGTAGGATTCCTTAGGGGGGATTGGGGAACCTTAGGGAAGATTAGGGGAATCACCACCCCCCCTTAAGAAATGGTTGGTGGTTTCAAATATGTTTTTATGTTCACCCCGAAAATTGGGGAAGCTTCCCGTTTTGACTAATATGTTTCAAAGGGGTTGAAACCACCAACTAGAACACCTTGCAACAAATATCATTAAAAAACAATCAAACAATATTTAAAAACATGAAGATAAACCATCAGACAATATCAAAAACACATGATTTACAAGTATATAAGAGAAAGCTTGTTTTTTGTTTCATTCCATTTCTTAACTCCTCGGACTCCTCGCATTTGTTTTTGTTTTTGAGGTGGGAAATTCTGAATCCTTTTAGACTTTCGCCTCCGCTGCTGTGTCATTTTGTTTACATGGCTGAGTTTTGTTTGATTGGAACAAATTCAGCTAATGGTTTGATTGTTTTTTGGCTAATGGTTAATTGTTGGTTTGGGTTTAATCTCCCCAATTACGGGTTAAAATGAGGGAGTAAAAAGACGAAGATGCTCAACTATAATGATAAATTGTTGGTTTGGGTCCTGGTGGTTTGGGATTCAAATCGGGTAGCCCTAAGATCCCCAATTCCTTTCTTTTTCAGGGATCCAATCGGAATCCAAACCGCCAAGCTAAAACCAACAGTTATAACCATTAGCTGAATAAATAAACACAGAGATTGGATTCGGGTAGATAAGAAATTCTGGGTGGTGGCAACTCAAACATTTTTTATTTTCACCCCGAAAAAACTCGGGAAGATTCCCAATTTGACTAATATTTTTTCAGATGGGTTGAAACCACCAACCATAATTTTGCAGTGTTGAAGATGACAGAATTAGATCGTGTCTTCGTGAAATTCACTTTTAACAATTTTTTTCTCTGTCCCTTAATTGAGTTTTTCCGTCGCTTTTGTTTTCACACCAAAGGCAGTCATGCTTTTGAACTCACAGAATGAACCAACAAGATTTGAATTATTCTGGGTGGTGGTTTCAAATATTTTTTATGTTCACCCCTACTTGGGGAAGATTCCCATTTTGACGAGCATATTTTTCAGAATGGGTTGGTTCAACCACCAACGAGTCATGCATTGAATTGTTTTTTTTCAGCAAAAAAATACCGGAAATTGAGGTGCCTTCGCAGCAGTGAGACGGGATGGAAGCGTTGTATGTTGGGGAGATGATGGATATGGTGGAGATGCAGGTGATGGATTGTGATGAATTGAGTGTGTTCTTTGCCAAAAGCAGATTTTTATTTGATGAGCAGTCACGATGAGAATATGTTATATATGTTACAGTACTATTTCGGGGCCATCCCGAAAAGACATCAATGTGTTTTGTACTGTTTTTTTGTTCTATGATCATATACGATAGGGTCTGGTCTTTCATGGATAATTTGGTGTTACCCTCTCGGAAACTAACATAGCACCTGAAAATGGATGGTTGGAATACTAGTTTCCTTTCGGGATGGCCTATTTTCAGAGGCTCTAGTTTCAGGGAGTGTAGTATGTGTTAGTTCTGTTTGGTCATTCAGTGTTTTTCCCTTGGCAGGTGAGGTGCAACAACAACTTCACAACGCCCCTTGGATCTGAAAATGACGTCGTGTTGTTTCATGTAATGACCAGTCAACCTACCCCCATGTAAGGTACCTCCATGAGAAACAAAGCCTAAATAAGGGGTTATTAACCATGGTTGTTCCCTTAATAAGGCCTTATTAAGGCTTTATTTCTCATGTGGGTACCTTACATGGGGGTAGGTTGACTGCCCATGATGTCATGTGATTCAGCTTGAGACAAAAATACCCCCCAGAAAACTCATATGGCTGGCTGGAAAATCATCATTTTGGAATAGGAGGTGCATCTTCAAATTATGGTTGTTTGTCCACTTGTCATGCTTAGTTTTCTAGGATTAGTCCTGCATCCAACAGGTTCAATTTCGGGAACGCGGGCGAACGGCTTCGAATTTGACAGAAGATCCCAAAAACTTGGGGTGAAATAAGAAAGGTTCAGAGTCTCCCCTTGGTGTGGGAGAATTTTCCATTGGATCATGATGATTCTCTCCACACAATATTCCAGAATCAGAACTTTCCTGTTGGGAATCTACACAATTTGCTCAAAAGATTTGGATTCTCAAGAAAGGGACATTTCCCTTTATACAGGTGCTTCATTGGTACATCCGAACTTCTTTCCTGAAGTTCTACCAATTGATATGTTTTTTTTAAAGATTTTTGTTTTGATCCGAAAACTACTAAAATAGCAACCCCACACCATCCATGTATGGTATATTTGCCTACATTTACCATAAACATCAACCATTCATGTAGGTATATACAATCGTCTCATGGATGGTATCGGAACACGGAAACTGGGTGGTGGTTTCAAATATTATTTATTTTCACCCCTACTTGAGGAAATGATCCATTTTGACTAAGATTTTTCAGATGGGTTGAAACCACCAACTAGAAAACCATCGCAGGTGAAGTCTATAAAAGCATCGGATCACGCCTTTGCTGCAATCTTGGATGATAGCACTGTCGTTGCCTGGGGTACAGATTATCGAGGTGGAGATTTTTGGCTGCAAATGGGGCTTTGTCAAAGTGTAGCCTTTAAAAGGACCTTTATCTTTAATAGGAATCGATATTTGTGGTCCTGTTACAGTAAATTATCAGTGCATATGTAAATAGAATTATATTATAACATTCTTATTATTGTGTTTTTTTTTTCAAATTAGTTCTCATTATCAAGATGATTGGTGGTTGTGGTTGTGGTGGTTGTGGTGGTTGTTGTTGTTGTTGTTGGTGTTGTTGTTGTTGTTGTTGTTGTTGTTGTTGTTGTTGTTGTTGTT
>DF245356.1:0-18415 GCA_000507305.1 Breviolum minutum Mf 1.05b.01 | reverse complement strand
TTATTTGTTATTGATATGTTTTTTACCTTCGGATATATTTTTCATTATCTATTATTTGCATAAATGCTTTCATTCCATATTTTTTATCAGTTGGACCTTACCATTACCTCAACCTTCACCTCAAAAAAATCAATAATCCAAATTTGGGTAATCTTTTTGAAGGGTTTTTGCGAGAAACCACCTATTTCTTTTATAAGGATTTTTTTTTGGTGTCATTGCCGATCAAGCTCAAAGCATTCTCAGTTCTTTGAATCTTTAGCCTATTAAAGAGTGAGCTTGCAGGTAATTATATAAAAAGTTTGGGTAGCTTCAAGACAAGCAAAAAATACCAGCAACCAAACAAAAAACCCAAAGAAAATAGATCAGCTGCAGGGTTCTCCGTCCACGATGCCTCCGCAGGAGAATGTCGGGAAGTGGACGCATCCGGTTCTTTGTCCCGAGGGATCTCCTTTTTCAGAATAAGCCAACCATTGACAGCAAAGAAAATGGGTAACTCGGCTGTAGGATGCCTTCGCCACATAGACAAGAGGAACTGTTCTGCATGGTCTGTAAGCGGGACCGGAACAAAGGTAATATCAATTAAGGTGCCATAGCCTTTTCAGCACCCCCACATCCATGCAGAATGACCGGTCGACATTTCCCAGGGACGATTCTCTGGGCTTGGAACATACGGTCACCAGGCAGCACCATCATCGAAGCATCCCCCGGTATCATTAGCGATGGGAGTGATCCTTGCTCAAAGCACGCATGTGCCCATGTAAGGAGTGGTGGGGAGCGCATGTCATAAGGAGACAGCAAGTTCTCAGGGTGTCCATTCCTCGGCCACGCGCCAGTTCGAGGTGGAACAACTCGCGGCAAGTCCATTCACCAAGGAGGGACCATACAACGATCCAGTCTAGTGACGTTCCACGGCAAAACGGAGTGAGCGCAAGTCGTGTTTGAACCCATGCGACACTCCTCCGGTAGCATGTCTTCCTCAGGCTTGAGATGAGGCTTCTCACAGCATTCCAGTAGGCTCCCACGATCTTGTGCGCCAGTACAGAGACTTTGTAACGTCTGTCATCAGTACGGGGGAATGGGATATCTGCCCAATCAGCTGCAGTTGTGTGAATGAGGATGGCATGCTGTGACGGGTCATCGCCTTGGAGAGAATATTTTTTGTCTGGAAGCTGCTAGGGTACGTGTCCCGGGCCGTTCGCCCTTCAGTCAGCTGATCCTACGCGAAACGGACAAATCCAATGTCGTGAGAAAGACAAAAACATTCATTTTCAAAGGACAGACCAATGAACGAATCAATCAAACCAATTCAACACAAATTAGCCTCCGAGGTCGAGTGAATCAAAGACGAGAGGACCATTCCAGAGTCAAGTCATCGACGGTGCACTAGAAAAGGAGGAGGGTCGGCGCAAAGCAGTCATTGGGTTCGAGATACCTGTAACAAGAGCACGCATCCGATCGTAGGAAGGGAGGCACCGATGACAGGAGTATCAACAATGATCACAAACAAAGGAAACTGGCCGAAATGTCCGGTGAAACTCGAATCACGAAGCGATCGACGGCGTCCCTGAAAGTTGGAGAGCGCAAGCAACTTAACCAACCCAGGTCTTGGTGAAACCGCGTGAAACGAACATGCAAACAACGTGCAACGAGCGAGCGACCTCAGATTCGTTCTTCTGCAGGATGTAGTGAAGCCCAGCCAGACCAGCAACATCGCCTTGGAGAGAAGGGTCTCGCACATCCACACCTACCTCTTTTTTTTTGCGCTGCAGCCGATCTAGCTCGAGGCGTTGTCGGTCAGAAGATCTCTTACTTGTTAAAGAGGCAAAGCAATAATTTGCAAAAAAGCTCTGGGTACCAAGGTGCAAAGAAAACAAGAAACACAGCAAACCCAACACAAACACAAACCCACACCAACAAGGCAAAATTGGTACCCAGATAGGTGAAAAGTGTGAAACCGACGCGATCGAACACCCCTGCACTCAGCCCTTCTCCACAGTGAAATGCAAAAATTTCCCAAAACTCATAGTATTCGCAAAATACGATAAAGCATTTTGCTCAATTCAAATGACAAACTCATCATCAGCTCATAATCAATTGCTGTTGCAATGCTGTAGCAATGCCAGAAAAGGTATAAGCCTGATGACCTGAGCTGAGCTGCATGCCTCACTTTCCTCCATAGCCCTGCTTTTTTTGCCTCCACCCACTTGGGTAGTATAGATCGACAAAACTATGAATGTACTCCTAGAGCTTAGCATCTTGCCTAGACCTCAGTTTCCCCAATTCCTCCGCACCTACCTCTGCAGACAGTCCATTGGCTTGTGCATGCTGTGCCACAAAGCAGCAACCCCAAAAAGGGCACAATCACTGTCCAAAAGCACCAGGTGCAGGCCAGGAAAGACAATGACTCCGCTTTCCTCATAGGTATGTAAATCAAATCACTGAGCTCATTTGCTAGTTAGGTAAAGGTAAGACAACTCATCCTCCGTGATCTGCCCTGTGAGGTTACGATTCGACAAGAGCAAAAGTAGTGTTCTCCCTGCAAATGTCCGAAAGAGCAACAGTAACAATGTAAGAAAACAAATCCACCCAGAGATCCACCCTTCTCACCTTACCCAGAAATGGCGATGAAAAATACAGGCTAGTTTGGAACTCTCAGGCCTTTGGATCTCTTACATGTGTACAGACTGAGGTGTGTCAACACTTGGTCCGCCAGATGCATTGTCAGGCAAGCCATGGATCACGCGGCTTTGCAAGTCCGTAAAGAATCATTGTGGCAGGACTTTCATCGACAGAACCACTACCACCCGTGGAAGTTGGCGAATGGGAACAACATGCATGCCTGAGGTGTAGACAAGTCTTCTAGTCATGCTCAGAAGCCTATAATGGCCGCCATGCTTGCAGAAGAGCAAGCAGTTCTTCCGCAGGTGTTGGATCAGCTACGATTTGGAGAGGTAACGGTGGTCCAAAGCATATCTCACCGGGCACCATAACTCCGCTCTCGCCTTGATCTCCACTTGGCTATGTACTGCGAATAGCATGCAGGATTATTCGTCGAAGGTTCACCAGTCTCATATGACCATGTCATAGCGGTATAAGTATGGCACACAAAGCAGGGAGTATTCCGACGCAAACTGCCACCAGATGTGAGAGATGATCCCATGAGAGGCCTTTCCGCCACTCAATAGAGGCTCCTACCAAGAGGCCTGGCTGAAACGCCTGTCATCCTTGATGCAACAAACCCAGGCCCCAGGCTATTCGAGAGGTTCACACCCTAGGTGCTCGATGCATCGTCATGCCGTTCGATGTGTGGTGAAAGAGGTGGATCAGTACCCTGCATTTTAATACGCAGGACATTACCCACAGTCGAACTGACCCCCATATCCTTCCCTGAGGGTTCGCTGATTCGACACCTTTGTGGGCTCCCAGCTTCAACCAGATACATTTGATGACTTCTGACGTGATTCAACCATACCGGGTTACAGTAGCTTTCGATTGCTGGACTTTTTGCGTGGCCATAAAGCACCGGGAGACAGATGCACACCACGGCTTTCTGTCCCTGAGGTTTCCTGTGATTCCTCTGCCTTAGACAAGTCACATTGCCTTGGTAAACACCTATCCACACAGAATAATCCGTACCCCTTTGGCTCAAGCTGTATCGGCTCAAGTCGGTTTGAGTGAACACCTACTTTAGGTTAGTAGGTATCTGTCGAGAAAGATAGCGAGAGAGATGGTCTTATTGGTGCCCCAAGCGTAGAGCCATTTTTGAATAACGACAATGGTCGTAACTCTGGCCAAACTGGACCCCTTGCTGATGGAAGCGGGCAAGTTGTCGACGCTCAACTTCTTTCCGGCAGTGTCATCATTGACCAAACCTTGAAAGTCACGGAAGTTTATGGCGCCTCTAAAAGTGATCAGCACAAAGAAATCAGTGAAAATGACCTCTTGTCTAGTAAAAAGCGGGATACATGTGAAGGAGAAAATTGCCAATCTGAGAAACCCGTACCTCCTGAGCTTCCCAAGATTAGGAAGACTGTCTCTGGTTCTCTCAGTGAGAATGCACAGATTGAGGTGGCTGCTGGCTGTTCAGCTTACCACTCAAATGTACAAGAGGAAAGGTCAAGTAGGACTGCTGGCTGTTCAGCTTATCCTGCGAAGGATTCTCACCTTGTTGAGCAATCATGTGAAGAAGTAAAAGAAAACTTTGATGAAGAGCTACAACCACAAGGGAGATATGGAGTCATCTCTCTTTTCGATGGTGTTTCTTCAGTCGTCCCGCTGCTTAAAAAGAAAATAGGCTACGCTCCAGTGGTAGTTATTCTTGCAGAGAATGATAACAGAATACGGTCACTTGTATGCGTTGAATTTGGATATAGGTCAGATGAAGAATGGTGTTATGTGATGGATGGTAGTGCTGTACTCTATTTGAGAGATGTTCATTCTCTTGTTGCCAATGGGTGTCGCATACTACAGATGACTCTTAAAATGTTTCCTGACTGCAAATGGATAGTTGTCGGAGGGTCTCCCTGTCAAGACTTAACGCTAGCAGGTACTATGAAAGGAGTGCTTGGGTTAACAGGAATGTCAAGTCGTCTGTTCTTCATATTACTTTGTGTGATCTACACAGTACAAATTGCGGTTGGCCCAGCGGCGGTTCGCTTTCTAGTTGAGAATGCAGGATCTATGCAGAAGATGCATTTAGAGGCCTTTTGTAAATTGCTCAGCCTACCTTTGATGCATGATCGAGATTACATCTGGGATCCTGCCCAGCATGGCTATCTCATTACCAGGTGTCGAAACTTTTTCCGTAATTATAGTGACAGGGAACCTGTTGGCCCTCCACCTGTTGTCTTCAATGATAGAATTGGGCCGCTTATTGACAGCTCTGGACGCAGTATCCCATTTGCTCCGCTGCTGAGAGCCCGGACTACATTACCTTACGGTATCGTATGTTCCTCCTGGACACTTTACCAGCCACATGCCCTTGTATGGGATTATGGATATTGGGGGACGCGACAGGAGTTTGGAAGACAAGCTGGAAAGCTTACAAACAAAATTCCAAATTTCCAATGGGATAGGATAATTCCTCCTCCCTTTCTCCAACCATGGCTCACCTTTATTAACCATCTTTTGGCCAAAAAAGGATCTGGCAATGATATTGATGTTGAAATAGGGAAACTATTACCCCTCTTCAGTTGTAAAAATTATCACATCCCGTGCAGAGTATTGACTGAAAAGGAAGTCACTGCATTGAGCGGGCTTGAAGGACACTGGACCAGAAACAGTGAAGAAGATGCAAAACATATGCCGGAAGATTTGATCAGGAGTATGTGTGGCAATAGCTTTCATCCTGGCCGAATTGGTAGTGCCCTTGGTAGTAACGAGGCACTCAAACAATGATCATGCATTCACTCGAAGGTACGCAGCCTTATGTTGCAAACCGTGAAACGGCATACAATGTCTTTACAGATCTTGTTGATCAAGTCCGCACCCAGATCGACAACACTCGCGGTAAGCATACAAGTGCTCACAAAGTCTCGGTTGATCCTACACTGCCTGTCTTTGAAACATCCAGACCTATTCCAGATGACTTCTAGCAACCAACTATACATCCAGCGAGTCTGGGACTCTGCAATGGGGTTGAGCTGACAAAGCGTGATCAACGCAAGCAGTTCTGTGTGGAAGCTGCAGCTCAAAGCTTGGAACCAGATGTATGCAGAGCCTTGAAGATTGCAGGGCAAGAGGAGTTATTTGATGCTCTGAGAGCCCCCGTCTCAGTCGGCTTTTGGTCATGGAAGCACTGTGGGGTATGCACTCTAATTGCTTCACTCGTTTGGGCACATCAGCTCAGGCTCCTTGCCTTATGCTCTTAAGCAAAGTACAGAAAGCGCTCTGCAACTACGAACAATGTCGCTCCGTCGCTCAGGTGCTGCTGTTATTGCAGTATTGCTGTCAATCACGGAATTGAAAAGCAAGTCATTCTGGCCGGTCGGGTTTATTACAATATTTGGGCATCTTCGTGCGCCTTTCGTTGCTTACGTAGGAGATTCAAAACCAAGACTTACATTTTTGGTAAAGTGCCTCAATCTCAACCAACCTGAAGTTTTCGTTGTGAGTGCCACTACTTATAACCAAGAACTTAAGTTGAAGAAAGCTCCGCATATCTTCAATCAGTATTGGCCTGCCATAGACTCCCCCATGATTCCCAACTTTTGTATGGAATGTCGTGATGGACAATGGACCACCAACGTGTGGGGATACCATTGTAAGCAAACAAGTTGCCATACCTGTATACTTCAAAAGATGGGACAGATAAGTTTTTGCCCCTGGCACCCCGAGGCAAATGAACCATCCAATGAATTAGCTTTGAGAGTTTGCCATTTTTGCTCACATTACCAGTGGGGAGTCAGTCGCCCCTTTTGGTGATGAATTTTGTCGGCTTCTTGCCCCTATTGAAGTTTTTAGTTCTACGCTTTCAGAAAGTTTTATATCCCCTGAAGAGCTTGCTCATATCGCTGCGCCATTCCGTAATGATGGATTTCCTGATAATCTGTATAGACACTTTTTCTTACAAGTTGGTGGCCCTATTCAAAGCATTGAACAATGGCTCCAAGGTTGGAGCCCAAAATAGATGACTACGTTAAGACACTGTTCAGATGCGACCATCAACTTGTATAAGAAATTGTTTGCCTATACGATCAAGGATTCTTTCTATCGCAAATTCTCATTCAAGTGTCCCCCGCACTTATCCAGAGTGCGTAATCTCACCTTTTTGCCGCACCTGCTACGCCAAAATATGCATTGGAAGGACATTACTATCGATTGCATAGCACAGAAGTTCCCGAATCAAATCAATGATTTTGCCATGTTGGTGCAGAATCCTTCTTTGCTCTTTCGTAACATCGCTGCTTCTACATTTGGTGACTCCTTCCTGGATTACCGGCTCGCCCACAATCTCAATGTGCCTAGCAGACTCCGACAGCTATATTCTTGGAATGTGAATAGTTGGAAGGTGATTACCCAGCCAGAATACAAATTGCGGAAAGTGAAAAAACTTCTCAGACAAGGCTCTTATTGCAGTTACAGCCTGAGCATCATGACAAATATCCATTTGTCTGCGACTCAATGAATCTTGCTAAAGATCAGAGTTTGCTTCGGATCAACGCTACAATTACGGGATTTCTGTGCAGTAATTCTCGGAGTCAACAAGATCGGCACAGACATTATTGGGTTGTCGAGTTCGAAAATGGTATTCCCAAGTACGTTTTTGACTCCTTGCAGGGCAAGCAGAGGTTGACTACTGAATTGGCCAAGAAGCTTCGAGTTTTCGGTGTCTTGTTCAATGCTGGAAATGAGCATGTTCCTTTCTTACGCACCAGATACCTTGATGAAGCAGCTGGGATTGTTCCAGCTATCCATCGAGGTCGAAATCCCATTATTGTCCTTGGGCGTGGCAGAATACAATGGGCTCGCAATGCGTTATGTAAGAAATACAAGGCCTCTACTTCCAAGAAAGGGAGGGTCCAGAAGCATATGCTCAAGGGTTCCAAGCAAAATCGCCCAAGTGGAAACCCAAGTGGTGCCAGGTCGACCAAAGGACCAACGGCTGAAAAGAAAAACGGAGGGTCACACAAACCCACCAAACCAGGAAGGAGGCAAACAAATTCAACTCGGAAAACGTTGCCGTGGCTCCTCTCTCAAGCTTCAGGTGCTCCACCTTCACCCAGACATCATGCAGATGATATTGGCCAGATTCTTGAGATCTCAGATGACTCTGAATCTGAAAATCACCTTGAAGCTGAACCTGGTGAACTGCGGAATGATCTTCCACTCTCTGATCCAATCTCTGATCCAATCTCCCAATCCCCCTCTTCACGTGAAACTTCCGGAGTTGGTGATGGACGAGCAGCAAATGGCTCCCCTGCCGAAGGTAAGCGGGTCCCTACAGTCCCTAGAGAACGATCGAGGTCGCCTGTGTCTGCTCGTGGCAAGCCACCGAAACAGGCGCCATTTTCTCAATGTACTGACAATGAGAAGAAAGAATCCACATTGACTGCACGGGAAGTTGGTCCCGCTGCTAATACCGAAAATGCAGTTGCCATTGCTGAACGGGAAGTTGGTCCCGCTGGTGATAATAAGGGTATTGGCTCCTCTGCACGGGAAGTTGGTCCCGCTGCTAATTCTGGTGAGGCTGTTGGTTCAGCCAAACAAGTTGTTGGTCCCTTAGCTTCTCCTGGCGATGCGTGTCCAGGCAGCGATGGTACTATTCAGCAGGGCTGTCAGCAGAATACCAAACCAGGCAAATATGGAGTTATTTCCAGTTGTCAGGGTTCTCACCAAAAAGCTTGGTTGTCCCCCAACGGCCATATTGCTTGCGGAGAATGATGAGTCAATACGACGATTGGTTTGCACCGAGTTTGGATACCGAACTGAGGAGAAGTGGGGCTATACGATGTCAGGATCAGCTTGCTTATATATTTCCGATGTCCACAAGCTTGCTGAGAATGATTGGCTTTTGCTTCGGCAACTTGCAGCTCAGTTCCCTGGTCTCAAATGGTTTATTATTGGGGGGTCCCCTTGTCAGGACCTCACCTATGCTGGATACCTACATGGTCTATTGGGGTTAGTTGGTGCGCGAAGTCGTCTTTTTTTCCTCCTCCTTCTGACCATACGCACTATCCAGATTTTGGTTGGCATTTCTTCCGTACGTTTCCTTGTTGAAAATGCTGGTTCTATGAAGGACGTACATTTCGTTGCCTTCTGCAAACTTTTGGGATTGCCATTTGAGGAACCATTTGACCAATATACGTGGGACCTGGCTAAGTTCACCTGCTTCATCACGCGGAAACGTAACTTTTTCCGCAACATGGCTGACTTTGAACCTATCACGGATCTTGACTCATGGCATTCTGAAGACAGTGGACCGCTTTTGACCATTTGTGGAAAAACGGTTGCCTTTGCGCCTTTACTTCGCACAAGAAAAACAATGAATTATGGAATTTGTCATTCGTCTTGGACATTGTATCAGCCGCATGCGTTAGTCTGGGACTACTCCTTTTGGGGTGGCAAGGAGGCCTTTCGGCACTATTCCAACATTCAGACTGGACACAGACCTGCTCTCGCATGGGAACGCTTCGTTCCCCCACCCTTTCTTGATGACTGGAGGATCTTCATTGAAGCGTTACAGCGAGGTGGTTGCACATCAGCAAATTTTGACAAGATTATTCTTCCGTTGCTGCCTATGTTTGAATGTTGTACCTACAAGCTTCCCTTTCGTATCCTGACAGCCAAAGAAGTCCTAAGACTCAGTGGACTTGAGAATCACTGGACTATGATTGATATTGAGGATCCTGACCCTCTCATCCGTGATATGTGTGGGAACTCTTTTCATCCGGCTTTGATATCCTCTGCCTTTGGTAATGACAATGTCCTCAAAAGATGGATACAAGGTGAAGAGGAAGGATCCTCTACATTAGTAGCTGATAAAAAACGAGCCCATGCCATCTATGCTGAGTTAGCCCAACTGATCAAGCAGAAAGGACAGGAATTGCACAAGAACATTGATATTCCTGTGGTAGAGGAGTTACCCTGCTATCCGAGCGTTGAGAAAGTGAAGGGCCAAGTTTCCTTCCCAGGTATTGCACAACCGGTATTGCAAGGAAAACTCGATGTTGAGTTAAACAAAACTGATCAAAGAATCGAGTCTGGCATTGATGCAACGGTAGCGCACATCAATGAAGATGCTTGTTTGACTTTGGAACGAGCATCACTGGCTACTTACTTTGATGCTTTCCGAGCACCTGTGACGGTTGGGTTTGAAGCTGACGCTCTCCTTAGGATCTTGTGGGGGGAATCACAACTTCAAAAAGCCCAAACGTCTTTTCGTGAAAACAGTCCTCAATGCCCGGTAACGGCTGATATTGATCAAATTCGGATGACAATTGCAAACTGGTTTTTACGTGGCTCTCACAGCTTGTTTTTCCGCAGTTTGTTGCAGTCCATTGATGCTACGGCGAACACCAAGTGGCCTGTTGGATATTTTCTTTTGGTTTGTTCAGGTAGAAGCTCACACGTCTTTTATCTTGGGAACCCGAACCCGAAGCTTTTGATTTTGATTGACTATCGTCAGCCACGGAAACCACTGCTCACACTAATTGGGGCAACTGCTTACAGTGAAGCCCTATCCATTGGTTGTGCACCTACAATACTACCAACAAGCAGACTCCTTGAGCGACACAACCATGAAGATTTCTTGTTTGTTGAAAGTGCAGGTGGACGTTGGTCCTTGCATTGTGGACCGTACCAGTGCACTTCAAGCAGTTGCGTGTGTTGTTTGCTGAGTACCTTGGGCGAAATCAGAGATTGCCCTTGGCATTGTACCATGGCACAAGATACTCAACATCATTATACTGTTGCTCACCTTATTGGGGTGGATGGTGGTAATGGCAAGGCCAATGTTGTAGGGTACATTGGATCCTTACCGTTACACACTCATCTGATTTTGATTCACATTATTCCAGAGACAAAGCTGGTTGAATGTGGTGCCAGGATGGGTTATCTTGGTGCTTCCTTTTTGATGTACTACCATCTTCCTAGTGGAGCTGTGCCATAAAGCTCACTTGAATCGCTCTCATTTCCCTTTCGCAATGCTCACTTACCTCCGTGGCTTTTCCAACACTTTCTTGTGAGAACGGCTGGTCCTAAAGAACTTCTTGACTCATGGCTCCTACCGAGGAGCCTGTTGGATTAATGAGTACTCTTGGGAGCTGCGATACTTGGATTAGCCGTTCCGAGAGTTTTTCAGCTATTGCTTAAAGATGCCTTTACTTCCCCCTGGCATACCTTACTCTTTCGTGACTTGGCCTTTTTACCTCATGTGTTACAGACTGACCTACCATGGCGCAGAATCCGTCTTGAACTTGTTCGCTCCTTTTTGGATATTGACAGTCGTAGGTGGAACACTACTTGTCTGCTCCCCACTCTCTTGACCGCTCCTCTGCTCGATTGGTCGACATAGGGAATACTCTCCACAATTACCGCCGCATCAGCATTCAGCAAACAGTTCCTACCAGGATGAAGGTATTGCACTCATGGAACTTGGACAATTGGCATGCTCCTAAACAGCCCAAGCGGGATGTGAGAATGCGAAAGTCTAAGAGACTCCTGGCCAAAGGTCCAATATGTTTGCAGGAAACTAAGTGGTCTGCGAGTGAGAAAGAAGTACTGATGCAACATATCCGGGATTGCAAATCGCAGAATCTCTAGCCACTTCCACACCAGGCGGTCATTGGTCTTTTGGAGTTGCTGTACTTGTGCCGCCTGGTTACGTACTGAAGGACTCCCACAACCTGGTCCAACGCAGAGCTGTTGCTGCCCTTATTGCTGACAGAACCAGTCATATTACATTGTGTCTGTCTATCTCCACCCAGATAAAGTTCGACAGGACCTCGCTGCTCTTCTTCAAGCACTGCAGGCCTTGCCAGTCCAGAGGCTCGTATCATACTTGCTGGTGACTTCAATAGGGCGGATGAGCGGTGTGCAGGAGCATGGGACAGCTTCCTGGAAATTTTACATGTCTATGATGCGTTTCCTTCTTTGGGTACCTTTTCGGCATCCTCGGTTATCTCCACTTGATCGACGTTTGGTACCCAATGATTGGGTCAGTTCTGCTAGATGGAATCCCTCTTTGTGTGCTATTGAACCACGGTGTGCTCAAGGACATCTTACATTGAAGATGCAGGTGCGCCTCAAACCAGGTGTTCTAAATAGCCCATCTGATCCCAAGCATGCTACCATTCCTTCCAACACCTTTATGCCTGGCAAGGATGGTTCCACTCCACGCGACATTTCGTCGCTATATGGACTGTGCGATTGTTGCATAGACAACACAGTAAACTTTTTGCAGGGATTCCTCGACGTGACGGGTTTGTGTTGCAAGACCTCACCTCTCTAATGAATGCATCCCTTCTCTTGAGTATGTTATTCCGGATCGCTCAGTACTGTATTCCCCAGCTACCATGTGACCCGCACGTTGGAGAGTTGGCTCCCTCATACAGGCGTGTGTCTGCCAGTCTTATTGCGGGTAGCGGTCAAGTTGGTGAGGGTGATGACCCCCACTCCAACGTAGCTACTGTTGTTAATTGCACAATTTAATGATGTTAAACATCTCTTTTGGTTGCAGACATAGCGTCTTTAACACCTCTGTTCAGCTGACTGAAGGGCGCTCGCCCGGGACCAACCCAATCAGCTTCAAGCAAAAAAAATTCAACGTTCCTGCTGAAGACGTGAAAACCATGCAAGAACTTCTTCGATGTTGCCTACTTTGACCAATGCTCACCTTTCAATCGCATGATGTTTCTGGACTTGGTGGAGGTCAATGCCGAGCGAGCAATCACTCAGCACTAAATTTCCCTATCTAAAGAAGGCTAGAAATACCTCCATATCACTGATCAGTGGGTCAATGTTGCCGGATGTCTTGCAAGATTTAATTCTTCATTCTAAAGGTGCAGTGACCTCCACTTTGGATTCGTTTTCGATTGTCAAGTGGAGCTATTTCTGCCACGATCCTCTATTCAGGACATGTTCACCGTCATTGATGACTATATTGCTGGGATTCCTTACCTCCTTGTGATCCAGTTGACACGCAAGCCAGAGGCTTTGGTAATATGGTTGCTTTCTGGGAGAGGATGCGGAATATCTGCCCCAAGGTTAATACCTATAATGGGCCCATTCTGAAGGAAGATGGTTCACAATGCCGCACGGCACTAGACCTCGATGAGGCAATGCTTTCTACAAGGAAGTTTTGGTTTGAAAAACCAATCGAACAAGATGAAAGGTGGGCTAATGTTTTACGAGTCTATGCGGCCACGAGTGACATGTGGTCTGAGGTTCCGCATCCTTGTAAAAAGGGTCTTTTACACACATTGCTCCACACAAAAGATTCTGCCCCTGGTCCGGATGGCCTCCCTTATTCTGCCTGGCGGCTACTTCCGGAGGTTACAGTTAATGCCGGCAAGTTACTTCATGGACATCATGGAAGATACGGCGCTTCCGCCAATGCAAGTTGGGGTGTGGATACCTGAAGCAAAAAATGGGTCCGGAGGCGGATAATTTTCGTCCCCTGGGCATGCCAAATACTCTTGATCGGTTAGTTGATGGTACCATTGCGTCTGTTGTTATGAGGGCTGTGGCACCCAACATGCACCCCTCTCAAACAGTTATGTCAATGTTCAAGGAACCTGCAAGAGCAGTTACAGCAATTCAAAGTTTTCTGGACAGTTCCAAAGCCTCTTGTGCTCTGCTTGCTGACCTCTCCAAAGCCTTTGAACGTGTTAACCCATACTGGATTTTGGCGCTGCTCAGGAGCAAAGGGGCGCCAGCTTGGGTCATTCGTTACTCGCGCTTTGTCTTACTGTGGANCAGCATCAAAACGAAAAATCAAGGCTAAAGGCGACAAAATGCTTACTTTAGAGCGATACTTCAAGAGCTGTGGACGTGACCTTTCTAGAAGTCTTAGTTAGACAAAATGATATGGTCTATACCAAAATTTAGCTCTGACTGTTGCTTCTCATGCCCGAAAACGTGACTTTTCAGAACTATGGCAGCCGTCTAAGAAACAGATTTGACAAACAAGACCTGAGCAACACAGATCTCCAAACAGCGAATCCAGCCAAACACTTCTTGGAACAATCTAGAACACAAAAAACATGAAAATGCAAACTAAATCGAAAAGAAAATCGCGTAAAAAAACTTAAAGAAGGACCTTGCGCGCACTAGAAACGCATACACAAATTGCAGCGCTGGTGTAATCCTTTGAATGAAGCAATCTTACAAAAAGGTCAGCTTTGACGACTCCAAAACGGGATCATTTTTCATGTAGAAAACCGGCGTCGCATGTAGAGACCTCCGAAGTATTCGAAAGGCAGGTGACTCACAAAGTTCAAGGAAGACTCTTATCCAGTCGGATTATTCGACAAGGTGTTGATATGGGAAGATCTTTTTCGGTTTTCCTCTTTTTCATTTCTTGAACTGAATTCCTCGGATACTGTCAGTTCAAGCATATGTGGATGATACTTGTTTAGTAGGGGATGCGCAGAACGCAAGTTGGCTACAGGAGGTTGTCCAATGCTATGATGACGTCTCGACATGCCATATTGTGGATGGGTCTGCATGGAGAAAGAGAAGGTGGAAGAGTATTGCTCATGGAGGTCATGGAGGTAGAAGCGAGTGGAGCACCTGTACTGGTACTAGAGGCAGTAGAGTGTGGAAGGCAAGCTAAGATTTGTTTAGCGCGTTTCATTTTACGGCATGCCCTAGCAACGGTATCCAGTATCTTTTTATCTTCAGCCTGCCTGGCGATAAGAAGTTCCGCGAATTGAGTGATCGTAAGTTCGCTGCAAAAGTAGCGTTTGAGGATAGAAGGAAGAGCAACTTGACGGTTGCCGGAAAGATTAAGGTCTGTACGGTCATAGATGCGAGGGACACCTGAGAGCAGCCATACTTTAATGGAATCTGGAATGTGCAACCCCAGAGTTTGAACCGTGTGCTGGAGATATCAACTGAAAGGAGAGTATCGACCTGTGGCCCACGAAGAAGTGAGTGCGCAATAGTGTCTGCAATAGCCTGTGAATTACAGGAGGACAAAAGATGTAGTTTGAAAGCATAGCCGTTCCGACTGCAGGTTTTTGGGTTGATGTCATATCGTTTGAGAGGCTCGAGCATACTGTCCGAGCAAAAGTAAGCTCCATACTGTGGAGAAGCGAGGAAGGTAGATGGAGCGGAGTCTTCACCGGCGACGGTCTGAGTGTCCGATGCAAGACGTACCGCGTATTCTTTGATTGTGCGGCCTTCAGCAGGCGCAGGAGGATGCTGGATTTGTTGTTGATTCTCACTCCTGTTACCTTAGTATCTCCAACAGCACCATGAGATTTGGACCTACATTCATGAGCAGTGCACGACTACCACCAGAAAGGCCTGTGATTATGCACAGCCCAGCCTACGCTACAGCAACTGCAGCGATACAAGCAGTTCTGCGCCCTGGCTAAAACACACTTGTTGTGCAGACGACTCGTTGGCTTCTAACTCCTCTCTCTGTCGAACCTGAAAACTCTTTACAACTGCATCTTGCAATCAATCTCAATTTTGAAGAAAGCAGTGAAGTTCGTCACGGTAGTCAGATGCACACTATCGACTCTTTCTCCAACATTCATTGTTCGTGCAAAAGCAAGTCTCATATTGTTACTAATTTTCCTATGAGACCTTGCGCTCTATCCAGATTGAAAAGGCTGGATATGGTGTGCTGTGACGGTCTCTGCCCCGGCTTTGGATCTTACACTGTTTGGAAGAACTGCGTTTGATGAACAAGATCCGCTTCCACTTCACCCAGCAAACCGGCTCCGTTTCAGAAATTCCAACAACGACTCCGATCCTTTAGTGCACCCACACTTTCAATCATGGCCAAAAGTACCTGCTTCAATACTAGTGTTATGCCTGAGACTGCTTCGTACTTTGGACTTAGCAGTACTGATCTTAATTACCTTCGCCAACAAGCTGTCAAATTCATCCTTGGCAAACACTGAATTGAGGCAGAGATCTTTCGATGCATTCTTCGATATCTTGGAGTCTCAGTCCTCCTTGACCCTGCGCTGTCTGCTACAGTCGCCACTGATCTATATTTTTGGGAAGGAAATAGGTATGAACATTTATGGATTGAGCACAGTGACAGTAGTAGATGTAATCTAAGGCAAAAGGCAATTGTGCGTGATCTTCTGCACTTATGGATTCCGTACATCCAGCTCTCTGATATAGCAGCCATCTTACTGTTCACAAGAATGGAGTGGCAGGCCTCTTGGATCGTTTGAAGAAAGTAATAATCGCAGGCATGGTTTTGGCTGCGAAGACGCAACTACGAAAGAAAATTGTTAGAGAAGGATGGAGCTAGGGTATTTCGGTGGAATGGATTGACCTTATTGCTGATGCTCCCAAAAAATGGTGCAATGGAATCGCCAGGTTCACACTCCGTTGGGCTGTCAATCAGGACGATGATGTGTGGCTTACCCTCCGTGGTACGCGCCATAAACACGTATGTGGGGTGTGTTTAAAGCCTGGTGACACTTTCCCTGGTGGGTTTTACACGGAAGCCATGTGTGAACATTGCATTGCTACTTATGGAATCACTCCTATACAGCACTGTCCATATGGAGTCCAGTTGCAGGAGGCGCTGTGTGCGTCCTACAGCATACCTTCCATCCGTCCAGAGAGAGCAATGGTATCCTCTGAGACATTGATGGCTCCTTTCAGGAACATCTTTCCTGCTAATGGGACTGTATGTGCAGCTTGTGGTTGTGGGGACAATACAATTGGACATTGGTCACGATGGTGCATTGTACCATTGCTTGTCGCATGGATTCTGGCCCAACCGTGTCCTTGGGCCACCCTCAATGATATTGCTGTTAATTCCCGGCGTACGGCCACAATTTGTACCTTGGTTCTGGCAGCGTTTCGCCGATTATTACGGCAAGCAGGGACGTTTGTCCATCAGGTGCGCGGTGAACCCAAGTCAGTCGCGTGGTGGTGTGATACTTTAATTGAGTCCACCTGCCAGGACGCTACAAAAGAGCTTGGTGTCCCGTTGATACATCCTCGTACCAATCGAATGCATTGTTTATTGCATGCACAGCTGATTGACACTGTACGCGTGTTGCCCACCGATATCACGACCATGCACCTGCCTCCGGTAGTTAATATCAGCCTTCAGAATGGTCAAGCTGGTGATCGGTTAGGGGTGATCGCAGTGGACGGCATCCATAGTGCTGTGTTCCGGGAGATGAGTTATGCCCCGTCTGAAAGACGAAAGAATGTCAGTCTTGAGTATTTGCACTGTCAGTGCGGCGAGTATCATATCCATGTTACCCTTACTGAACATGTTATGAGTGGAGACATCTTGACTCCTTGCAGCTTTGGACCCCCCAAAATTTTCTGTCAGTTTGATGGATCGGCACATCGTGCGAAATCCATAGGAGGTGCTGGTGCCGCAATGTACGTCCTCTCGGAGCAAGGCCTGCAACTTCTTGATTGGGAGCTGCTTATCTATTCCAAAGTGTCCTGATAACATTGTTGCTGAGGTATTAGGAGCTGATCTTTCCTTACGACTTTATGAAAGATACGTTCATGGGTGTCTTTCCCACAACATTGTCCCGCTCCCATTAGATCGCATTCAAGGAGATATTCAACCCCTGCTCAGTCACTTACGTTTCCAAACTCGATTCCGACGCCCTGATCTTATTGCGGTCATCAACAGGTTTCATGCTAAGAGAAGCCGTCTTGCGCCATCGTCTGCTACTGAATATAGGCCTCGAGAAGCTAACTTTGTTGCCGACTATTTTGCTGGGAGAGGCTCTGCCTTTCTCCTACATAGCACGGAAGCTGCTGCTGCATCCCAAGGTATTCTGGAACATGATATCGACCCGCCTTATGATCTGTTGTTGCAACATAATGCCAGTATCTTTGGCAAGCACGCAGCGGGTAAAACTATCTTGGTGCTGAGAGAGGCCTCAGCTTGTTCAGCCCAGGCGCTCTCCCGAGTGGTGCCACAGGTAGATGAGCAAACACAGCGTCTCTTGTGCGATCTAGCATTGGCCACCCACAAATTTTCACGTCGTCACGTCGTTGAAAATGTTGCGGCTGCCACGGATGGCCAAGGGCGACTCTATGCCAAGCAATCCTGTGCACAACACCTCCCCAAACCGGTGAGGGCATTCATATATGCCCAGACACATCAAGAAGTTGACATGGCAGGAGCACATTATGAATTGATCCGTCGTTATGTCAACTCCAACAGTCTTCCACACATCGAAGTGCTGCGGACTACCCTTGCCACGATCTGGGGAGAAGACTGTTGTGTAGGCGGTGAAAATATCATTAAGATGTTCCCGGTTCGCGTGAGTAATGCAGGTGCGCCTGCCACCTTGCGCTTCTTACAACAACATTGTTTGACAGTCGCAGGATTTGTTAGCGCGGTTGCCTTTGATCTTGATGCTGCGAAGGTTGTTTGTGCCGATGCTGTGCTCTGCCACCGCGCTGATTTACTAACTACATACACCAATCGTTATTTTTATGCCTGCGAATACCTAGAGATGCAAGTTATGAGTAAGTTTGTCAAGGCAATTCAGATGAGGTATAGATGTGCATCCATTATTTGGCTGCATGATGGTGTGTGGTTAGATGTAGTTGTCAGTTCAGCGGATATTGCAAAAGCAGAGCAAGAAGCGGTTGAAGAGGTCCTTCCTAACAGTACTCATGCAGAACGACTCTTTCGCACTCGCAGTCTTGCTACTGATTACTCTCAGGCCGTTGAGCAGTTTTCTAACATACCCACGGCTACTTATATCTTTCCTACTTACCCCGCTCCTTTACCTCT
>DF245355.1:0-18964 GCA_000507305.1 Breviolum minutum Mf 1.05b.01 | reverse complement strand
ACTATACATGAAGGCTCCTTCAAACACTTCAAGTCCTTATGTGTCTCAGTTGATCCCAAGCATTCAGAAGTACATTGGGCACATGGTGCAAACTACACATGCTTGCCGCCGCAAATGCTACATCTGACTCTGCCTCTGTGTCCTCTTGTCTTTATAAACATTTGTTTTCTCCTTCAAGCCCACTCAATCTGTCTTTGTATCCTATTGTCTTTTGAGATCCAAAAAACACAAACCCTAACCACTTTCCACCATCTTGCTGCATCACTGGCTGCAACTTTGCACCTCATTGCCTCAAGTGACACAAGTGATCTTCGTCCATGTACACATTATCAGTGTCAGATCAATCTTAAAGTTCTCCCCCCTCCAAATCGAAAACGGCCATGGAAGCTACCTTCCAAATGTGTCGACAATACTCAGGACTGACCTTGTCATTCCTCCACTGAAAATGCTTGGGCCTTGACCTCTCACGCAGCCTGGAAGAACAGGATGTTGAGAAAGCTTCCAGCGGAAAGTGGGTTCTTTTATGCCAAGCAGTCAAGAAGCGCTTTGACAAATTGCGATAAGCCGATGCAAAACTTGGACCAATCAAAAAAAATCGTTGGAGAGTCCAATGCAGTCAGCGGCAACATCTTCACCAAACGCGGCCCCACACCGCAGAGATGTGAAAATTTGGGGGCACGGCTTCAACTATGTGCCGAACTTGTGGCTCGAAGTCAAATGTGAAATTCCTGCGTGTCAAGGCGAAACCAATCTGACTCCATTGTTTTGTTCATGCTTCCTTCATCTTCTTTCACTTAGCTTCTGTCGTCCTTGCACTGTGCAAAATACGCATGGAGGGTGTGACATCTTGGAGATTCAAAGTAGATTTTCACAGAAACGTTTTTCTCCAGGTTTCGTTCATCCGGCAATGTTCAACCCTCCGCATTCGGCATCCATGCCCAACGTCCTGCTTTCATGCAGTGGCCAGACAAGTTGATCAGTGTCACTACCACTCGTCCGGTTAATGTCATACGATTCATATGTCAATTGCGTCTTTGATCCATTGAAGCACCATTCAATGCATATTCATCGCATTGCTGCAAATGGAATCCACCCAGCTCAATCTCGCAACGCCTGAGCACTATCTCTTGCAATAAGGGAAATGCTTCCGGAGGGATCCAACAGGTTGGAATCATCGCGACTTTTCCTTGAACCAAACTGGGAAAACTGCGAGTGACTGACTTTGTTGTGAACCACCTGGAGAGTTACGGGCCATTGTTGGTTTTTCCAACTATATGTTAAAATTTGAAACTGAACATAGTCTGGCAAAGTTTACATACAAACTGCGTTCAAATGACCATCCCAAGACTTGTGGGTTTAGCTTCTTTAGGGCAAATGCGACGACAAGCGCTTGGGACACCCAAGGTCCTTTTTGCAGGTTTTGTTCGAATCGAGTTTTTTGGTTTTTGGATTAGGTCTTTCGAAAGTGAAAGGTTGAGCAGCACGCCGGTTGAATATATATCAAACCTAAAATTGATCTTCCATCATCTTCCCTCCTGAGGTCTTACTTGTAAGCAAAAAAAGTCCCAAACCACTTGAGGTTTGCCAAAAGTTGAAGTCTGGAAAAATCAACATCTCACTTTGAAACAGTGTGAATCATACTTGAAGAGAATCCAAATTTGCCCCAAGTACAGAAAATACAAGACTCAAAAGGTGTCTTTTTTAACATGTATTTTATTAGCTAAACTACCATTGCCTACCGAAAAAACCGCTTCAGCCGGCGAAAAACTGCTCTTTTGGGGAGGCTACCGTTGGCAGCCGACTGGTTAATACAAAGGTCCCCTGGATCAGCCTCGCTGTGCAGTGGCCCCAGATAGGACGTATCTCCAGTCATCTCGTAAGTGCTGCAGGCAATTGGTTGTCCAGTCATCTCCAGTTGCAAGAAAACTTGCCTGATTGGATTAATGCATTCAGAAACAAAGGATCATAAATTGTTGTTCTGTTGGCAACCAACCACCTCTTTAAGACTATGCAGTCAAACGAAGATGGAAAATAGGCTGTACAGAAAATACACACTGGATTGCAGCAGGAGTCAGGCTCGAATATGAGTCAACAAATCCCCCAGAAAGCTGTGCTGCAAATGCGTACAATATCGCGGATTGCAGCCTCTAGAATCACAAACTGCCTGCTAAAACGAGTGAATCAACAAACTTTGAACAACTAGCTGGTTTCAACCCGTTTCTAAAATATTAGTCAAATGGGATCATTTCCCCAAATAGGGGTGAACATGGGTGAACATAAAGAATATCTGAAACCACAACCTAGACAATGGTGATTGAATTTCTTTGCATCCCAAATCACGGAAAACACAGCAGAAGAAACCAGGCTGCGCATGATAAGGATTGTCAGACTGTCACGACCATCATTTCCAGCCATTGTAAGAGGGCAACAACAAATACTCACTTCCGAGCCTTTCTACCTCCCACCGATCTGTACCTTCTAAGCACCCATCAAGAAAAATATTCCAACACAGTCAGAATGAGTAATGCTGAGGCTCTAAGGCTTTGTATAGTTGCATTCCTTTTTGATCATTTTTGATACCAAGAGCCTGATCAAATCTGATCACCGATGATCAAACGATGGGTAGCTTTGGGTAGACGAGCCAGCAGCTCCAACCGCTGCTTCTGCGGAATCCAAGCCCCACATCCATGCCCCTGGCACCGATTCGATTTATACATGGCTGCTGGTGGTGGTGGTGGCGGTGGTGGCGGTGGTGGTATCATCATGTACTACTGTTGATGGAAGAAATCCGGCTAACCACCTGGGAATGTATAAAACCCTGGAAATAATGGGATATTTACCAGATTTCTTCCTCAACAGTATCATTAATTTCGCTAGCAGTACTGTCAATAATACCTTGGATTGGAGGGAGAGTGGCCCAGCACCAATAGCGACTATATATATATATATAGGCCTTCCACTCAGCTCCTGGAAAAAGTACACCAACAAAAAATCTGTTGCCACATGTTTTTTCTTGTTTGAAAAGGAAGGTTTGCAGGTTTGCAAGCTGTGGAAGCTGTGGAAATGACAATCCTGGAATAAAATGGTAACAGTAACAGCCCGGGTTTTTCTTCGGCCCAGCCTGTGAAATAAAACAGGGTGGCGTTTGACACGCCAGAATTCAAACCGCGCTCTAATTGTAGAGATTCGCCTTGAGGCAAAAAAAAACCTTCGTGACCTTTCGTAGCAACTTTTATGGATTGACACGGATTGAAAGTCTCTGGCAAGCAACTCATTTTTCCAGATTAAATATAAGTATATAAGAGTTAAGAAGTTTTTTTGAAACATCGATACAACAAATATAGTAGACAACATTATCAATATGAGAATATCAAAACACATCTATGCTAGTTTCAGCTTTAGGAAACAAACACGTTTCTATCGAACAATATGTAGTTGATGATGCTCAGGGCCAGGCGATCAAACCACGCAGAGCAGTAGCAGTTTGAGTCTGATCGCCCTCAGCGGAACCTTAGCAATTTGATGATCAAAATAGCCAAAACAGGCTTGTGTTATATACATGTAAATAACCATAACTGATACATACATGTACATACAATACTGAATCCCAGTAAATATTATCATCTGCTATGTTATAAGATAGCAAGATTATATACTGTAAGCACACTTGGAATTATGTGTTTGCTGAGAACTCCTGGAAAAGACCGCAATTTGGAAGCAGCTTATCCATCGTGTGATTCTCATCATACATTAACAAGTGCCATCCTGCCCAAGTAGATGGAGGCTAAAAGCAGTCAACCAGCCATACACTCCCAGCTCATGTAGTTGCATTCTAGTTGTACATGCTCAATGTGTTTTCCATTGTTTTCCTACCACACATGTGTTACAATTCTATCAGTTGTCATGAAATCAGAAGTCATACTGCCTTCCATTTCTCCCCCTACCTTGGGGGTACCTTTTCTGTTGGAGGCTGCCTCTCCTCATCCTCTCCTCTTCAATGCCATGTTACTGTGTTCATTTCTGGAGACCAGGTGCAGTTCTGCACCTTTCAAGATGGCCACCTTGTCAAATTCACCTCAACTTTCGGCTTCACCCCCAACTTGGGGAAACAGTGGATGGAATCCCCACGGTAATTGGTCAATGTCTTAGATTGGTCATTGGAAAATGATTGTGAGTGATAACACACTTTCCGCGACCTATCTTGGATATAGGTGTAATTCATTGTAATTCAAGATCTACAAATCTTGGAGCCAATATGCACAATTTACAAACATCCCGTAGGAACTGCTAGAGTAAGTATGAACAGTAGAATCACAACAATCTGGACTCATTCTTGCCGAGTTTCAATCGAAGGCACGCTCCAAGACAGCACGCCTTGGATCTGCCAAAGGTGAAGTCAAACTCTAAAAGAAACGTCATAAGATGTCATACCGTTGGAAGAAATCCGGCAATAACTACCTGGGATGTATAAAGCCCCTGTAAATAATGGGATAAACGGATAAACTACTAACCTCAACTGGTGCAGAATGTCTTCCATCCACAGTGGTGGATGATCGATCATCAGTTCTAACCCTGGGTTCCCTTTGTCATAACAGGTAGAAATAGAAGGAAAGTGTCTTCAAAACTGCTCAAACCATTTCTTTGGCTGAAACACTCGCACAAAGCCAGGAATAGATTGGGAAACAAACTAGTACAAGTATGTACAATGTACACGTATGCTTGTGTCATCAGAGTCAAGTCCTTAGTTTAGGTGTATCGCATTATGTATAGACCAAACAACTCATCAAATATCAATCAATCTTATGGTGTACATTATATGACATTGTACTCTATAACACTCTACCGTATTATTTGTTCAACTCATTTCTACTAGCGAGCAGTCCTTTCACTTCCCATTTTGCCTCATATTTGTGATCATAAGCAAAACTCAAAACGCTATCACCAAAAGCAGTCTGACTTTATCTATTTGCCTGCCCTCCGTGGCCTCCATGCAATTGCATGCAATTGCCCATATTTTGAGATATTTTTGAATTGGATTGAAATGGGTGATTTCACCTGAAAAGCACTTTTTCCATTGGATTTCAGCCAGTTCCGACGCAAACAAGTTGCTGTGAATCTTCAGTCACCTGCAGCGTTGAAAGGAACTGTTTCTCTTCACTCGAGCCTTTCCGTGTCATCCCATGTGCGCTTTCTAGTCACCTTCCTTTATCAAATGAATTCAAAGACGTTGATTTGCACATCTGTTGATATTTCCTCAATCAGCTTCAATTACCAACCTTTCAGCCGGCAAAATCTTGGGTATCTCACCCTTTCCAGTCCAAATTCCACCACACCTCCACCAAGTATCTAAGTTCTGCGTCAGGGTCGTCGCTTCGTAGCAAACAACCAGGACGCTCCCTGACCAATTGATCCACACTGCTGTCCTGCAATGGTAGAGCTTAGGTGTGGTCCCCTTCCAGTAGCAGTAACCTCAAGGAATATTACATTTTTAGTAGAGGATCCCTATAAACCTTCATTTGCTGTTACTGAGAGGGGGCCACACACAAGGTAGAGTCACTATATGCAATCTAATGATAAACTATTATACTTATGAGCTATAAACAAACTTAATGATCTTAACCGTCCTTCACGTAGGGAATGCATTTTCCCGCAGCAAAGCGAACAAAAATCGGCCAGCCTCTCTGCATTTGCAATAGCCTCGCTTGTTGTCACGTCTCACCACCTGCCATATCAGCCATACAATCCACGCTGTAGCACTTTAATGTGACAGTCAGCTCAATTGAATGATAAAAACGCCCTGTATTTGAATCTAAAGGTGAACAAATGCTATCACCAGAAATATCGAAAAATCAGGTTTGACAATTGCATATATAAATGTCCTTTTTCATACAACAATCAATAACCAGAAAGAAGCTCGTTTTTACACGTCAAACATGTCCACAAACAGCCAGGACACCAGCGCACCTGGAGAACTCCTTCACAGAACTCTTCTTTCGACACCTCCAGCTGGTCGCACAAGCGTCGCCTTGCTCTAACAAGAGTTTCTGACAACATCTGACAACAAAATGAAGACTTTAGAAATTGGAGTCGGCATGTCACAAACAGACCCAAATTCATCATAACAACTTAGACTTGACAACTGTTCTTCATTTTTCATACCTTAAATTTCACACGAAAACCATCTAAAACTCCGAAACAAAAGGGCGTTTCAAGCTGCTGAACGTATACCGTAAGTAGGGCTTTCACCAATGGTTCGAAAAAAAAAGCGGACACCACCAAGTGACAAAGGAGCGAAGTCGTAACCACCGAAGCGGTTGAAGGTATAGAGCCTCAAAGTTGATGTCTTTCGGGCGTCGTTTCTGTCGCTTGTGTTGAACAAAAAACCATGAGGAAAATTCACGAAACGACAAGTAACATGGCAATGCGAGGCAATGGAAAATCACCCTATCTTAAATAATAAGAAATACATAGTAATGCATTTTCAAATGATTTCAAATGGTTCGGTTTTTCCATTTGTCATGTTAGTTTTCGTGGGTGTAACGATCTGGAATCGTTGGAATACTAGAAAACTCTCTGGAAAAATTGGTGAACATTTCCAAAACAGTTTCATCTTCAAAGTTCCAATGGTGAATTTTCATTATTTGGGTTCAAAAAAGGATGTAAAGGTCGTTAAATCGCAGGCTCCAATTTGGACAACACTAAATAATGATTCAAATATCAGTTAACTAAAAACAGTCTCCAACCGTTTTTCCCTTGGTTTTTCGTGACCTTCCCTTCTAAAAAGTGACCAGCTTTTCTACTATACGCCGACGCTGACCACAACATTGGAATGATATGGAATGATATCTTCCAAGCTACAGGGCTTGGTGAGCGAGGAAGCCATCTCCATCCAAAAGTCCCTGTGACCTTCCCGTCACGACGTGGTGAAACCACGAAGGTGGGTGGATGGTGGCATTAAAATTCTACTAGATTCTACCGTTGAAGATCCATGGCTTGTTTTTTTTTAAAGGAAACCCGGGCCCCTCAAAAAACTGTACTCATTCCAACATTTCTTTCGGAGGGAGGGAGGGAGGTTTTCCAACATATTGCCAAACATACTTTCAGCTGATACTGTTGATGGTTCAGAAATCCTGATAGCCAGCTGAGGTTGGTAGTTTATACCCATTGTTTGCAGGGTTTCATACATGTCAGGTGGCCAAGGTGAACAGTTCTTGAAGCCGAGGTGCTTGGACATCTCTCCTGCCCAAAGCACGGCCATGCCCACACACTGACCTGCCACCACAACGAATTTGGGGGCCAATCTGCTGCTTCTCTGCCAAGTTCACAAGTCGTTGAAAGTGTATGAAATGAGAAGGATATACAGGAATTTACGCTGCATGCAACAATTTTGTTTGTTTGGAATTTACTCAAAAAATACACATTTTGGCAGTTCAAGCTCTGTTCTTTGATGTTCACACTTGGATACACAAGCAGTGCATCCAAGTGCTCAGAGGTCCCAAATATTTGAAAACTCCCAAATCGCGTTACAGAAAATGACGTGCGTTTGGTGGTGGTTTCCCTTTCCCCAAAACGTCTTAAGGCCAAGTTGCCATGAAGTCTGAAAGCTTCCGAATAGTCCTCTGTTTGCAGCTGTTGAACGACAGGACGTTTGGACCAACGGTCCCAGCCGAGTTACGATTCCGAAAGCACCCTCTAAATCGAAAACGGCCATGGAAGCTACCTTCCAAATGTGTCGACAATACTCGGGACTGACCTTGTCGTTCCTCTGAAAATGTTTGGGCCTTGCCCTCTCACAGAGCCTGGAACAAAGGGGATGTTGAGAAAGCTTTCGGCGGAAGGTGGGTTCCACGGGTATGCCAAGCAGTCAAGAAGCGCTTTGACAAATTGCGATAAGTAAGCCGATGCAAAACTTGGACCAATCAAAAAAAATCGCTGGAGAGTCCAATGAAGTCAGCGGCAACATCTTCAACAAACGCGGCCCCACACCACAGAGATGTGAAAATTTGGGGGCACGGCTTCAACTATGTGCCGAACTTGTGGCTCGAACTCAAATGTGAAATTCCTGCATGTCAAGGTTAAACCAATCTGACTCCATTGTTTTTGTTCATGCTTCTTTTACTTGGCTTCTGTCGTCCTTGCACTGTGCAAAATACGCTTGGAGGTGTGACATGTTGGAGATTCAAAGTAGATTTTCACAGAAAAACGTGAACGAAACCTGGAGAAAAACGTCGGCAATGTTCAACCCTCAGCATTCGGCATCCATGCCCAACGCACAACGCGCTGCTTTTATGCAGTGGCCAAACAAGTTGATCAGTGTCACTACCACTCGTCCGGTTAATGTCATACGATTCATATGTCATTTGCGTCTTTGATCCATTGAGGCTCCATTCAATGCATATTCATCACCCAGCTCAATCGCAACGCCTGAGCACTATCTTTTGCAACAAGGGAAATGCTTCTGGAGGGATCCAACAGGTTGGAATCATTGCGACTTTTCCTTGAACCAAACTGGGAAAACTGCGAGTAACTGACTTTGTTGTGACCACCTGGAGAGTTACGGGCCATTGTTGGGTTTTCTAGCTATATGTTAAAATTTGAAACTGAACATAACTGAACATAGTCTGGCAAAGTTTACATACAACTGCATTCAAATGACCATGGCAAATGCGACGACAAGCGCTTGGGGCACCCAAGGCCCTTTCTCTTACTTTTTCACGTGTTCAATTACATTGCGCAGAACTTGTCGGAATATGATTGCAATTCATTTCAAATGTTCATTTAGCTTAGCATTCATTTACTTCTGAATTTCACCTCATACACTGGAAAAGGGTTAACTTTCAAAAAAAACGATTACATCATACAAGAACATACAAGAATTGAAGTTCGAGCTTAGTTTCACCATTTACATTCACGTACCTGAGTTTCCCACCTCCGGATACCTTCAGGACTGCGCCAAGGAACTTGTCATCATCCCATAAATATATAAAATATAAATATAGAAAACAAAATACAAAACACAAAACAAGAAACAGAGAAAAAAAAACACAAAATACAAAATATATCAAAATATAAAATACAAAACCCAAAACACAGAAAACAAAATACCCACACACACACACGCACACACGAAAACACACACAAACACAGAATCACAGAAACACAAAACCCCACAAACACAAAAACACACAAACACAGAATCACAGAAAAACGCAAACACAGAAACACACACAAACACAGAATCACAGAAAAACGCAAACACAGAAACACACACAAACACAGAATCACAGAAAAACGCAAACACAGAAACACACAAACATAAACACACAAAAACGAAAACACAAAACATAAACACAGAAACACAAGAACACAGAAACACAAATTCACAAACCCACAAAAACAAACAAACAAACAAACAAACAAACAAACAAACAAACAAAAACACACAAACACAAACACGTATACATAACAGCGCAAACGCAAAAACACAGAATTACAGACACACGTAAACACAAACACAAACACACAAACACACACAAACACAAAAAAACACACGTTGTCATTCCCAGACAGACTACAAATAACTACTCTGCAAGGTTTTGGGGCTCAGGGAGGAATTTGGATTTGATGCATAAAACATCTGCAATACTTAAAAACCAGGAAACATGGTCAGTTGCCAGGTGAATCGCTGTTTGGGACGGTCTTTTTGGATCTTTTTGGGGCGACAGAAATCTTGCCACAAAGAGACGTCTGTGAAATCGAAAGACCGAAAGGTCATCTTTGGATTTTCGACCAGCAACGTCAGCTTCAAGAATGAGGATGTTTCCTCCTGGTCTTCAGCAGTGTGCATCTACAATTTCCATCTTCAAAGACATTTTCTAGCGCCTTCTGGTGAAGCCTCCTGCCGAGTTGTATGTGATGAGTCAGCGGGGCCCGTATCTTCCGGAACACCAAGACTGTGAACGCCAGGGAGCCAAATTGCATGTTGATTCACCTCTTTCTCGAACTTCCTATCTTGATCCAAGGTTAGATTGAATGTCCAAACTTGTTGTTGGATTGATTTGGATTCCCTGAAGGAAGACGAAGCCTAAGCTTGAGGATTTGTAAAGTCACGAAAATGCCATATCACGTAGCAAAAGAAGTATCAGTTTGGACATGGAGAGTTGTCACGCCCAACGTGACCGCCTCACGCATTCTCATCTTTAAACACCAAAACTTTCCCACACCGGCAGCCAATAAGAGCAAACCGATGCACATTCCTGTCCAGATTGGTCATGGTTTGATCTTTATGAAGAATGCCAATTGAAGCTGCCAAGTCTCAAATATGCGAACATGCGCAAACTACTGCATGGCACTGCCACAAAAGACACCCTCAATATCAGTCGCGAAAATGCCCTACTAACACTACACAGAAGCTGCAGTTTCAGGCACATTCAATGCAGTGACGGCGTGGCCGTGACAGTGATTGATGTGATTGGAAAGCTGCACAGCCTGCCGCCTGCAACGCAGCATTTCACAGTCGGTCTCGGCTGCTAACATTTCAAAATTGAGGGAACGTTGCGGAAGGCCGAGAAACTTGCATGGCTTTCTCACATGCTTCATCGAAGGTCCAGGACATGAGGGCCCATCTGGCTCAGCTACAGAGGGCAGCTATCAACGAGAATACGTGCGCGAGGGAACCCTACAATTAAAAATAGCTATGGGTCCTTTACCTTCATCTTCCAGTGCCCCCTCTCCGCAGCCCATGTTATATAGGGCGCTGAAAAAACGCATGGAATTGCTTATTCCTTATTACTATGACATATGTTTACTATTTTTATTCTATTATTTATCACTCTCTCTCTCTCTCTCTACTGGGCATGGCTCCTTGCCGGCTCACGCACAAGTGTCCAAACGACATGGCCGAAACAAAGTTTTTGCACCCATGCAGAATTTCTTGTTCAGGGCTGCCAAATCTACCAAAAACGGTGCTTCTTTCACACGCGAATGCACAAATCGGAGGTCCCCTTTTGTAAATGCAACCTACGAGCCGATAGCAACGGCGCTGTTCGCCAATGGCACTCTGACAGTTGAGATTCGTGCAGGTTAAGACATTCTTGCGAAAATAAATTCATGCATACCTAGGGCTTCCATTAGCCTTTTTCTTTAGTCTGAACCCCAAAATATGCCTTTTTGCAATTCGTAAGGAAAAACAGCCTGCTGGCGAAATTCCCAATTCGGGCGAAACTTTTAGACGACTGGAAAATAGAACAGCATTTTGCATCCCCCTTCCAATTGACCAGATGGGGCTGCGCACCCCATTTTGTATTATAAAATGGGTGCCAACTACAAAATGGGTGTGCACACCCCAACTGTTGGTTTCTACAAAATGGGTGCACACACCTTCAGATGTGTTGATGTTAAATGTGCTGTTGGAATGGGTTTGCAACCCATTTTGTAAAAAATGGGTCTATCGGAATCGTCATATATGTAGCCCGAAATGGTTTCTACAAAATGGGTGCTGGAAACTTTCACAATCAACTAATTAATTCCTAATCAACCTCAAAAGAAGATCTCTATAAAATGACAAAGACTTTTGAGAGGAGGGTCGATCTACAAAATGGAATCTACAAAATGGGGTGGCCCAACCCCACCTACCCTCAAAACCAGGTGGATATCCATTTTATTCTGCGCACGACCCCACCCGTTTTGTAGAGGAAACTGGAGGGGGGATCATTTTGCATTTTCTCATTTTTTTGAAAAAAAAACTGAGGCGAAACTTGATGTAATTCAGGCGTAATTAAGTGTAAATCGGGCGAAACTTCCCGTACCACTGTTTTTTGAACGATTTCATCTTAGAAATATCCTGCGGGGTGAATTTGGCCAAAATGGCTTCAGGCGTAATTTTTGGCCTCGGGCGGAATTACCAGCTTCGGGCAGAACATTCAGTCTGAATTGATTCGGGCTCAAATTACAGCCTGCGGAAGGTCTAGGTATATGACTGGATATACTTGGGATCTTGCACACCTCAAACTCCAATCGGATCGCCAACTGCCAATACCTTTTGGACGGTCCCATCTTTCGAATCTGATGATATGTTCACGAACTTCTTCTCAGATAGACTCATTTGGACATTTGACTATCTTTTCAAGCCCCGCAACAATTTTTCGGCATATAGCAATGCCAACTGGATCTCCCTATGCACTCATGCAAGCCCAAGCTTAATATATTGTGGGTTACGGACAACATTTGGTACATGGCGAAGGGACATCCTAAAGTAGGGTGGGCCCCTATCGGTTTTGCAGTGGCGGCACCTTGTAACCTTGTACAAACCTTCCTGAGGGCATCGTTTTGGGTATCGTTCGAGGGTGGGCCCCTATCGGTTTTGCAGCAATGGCAACCCCACGACCCTCTCGATACTACTTTAGTCATACCTAATTTTGTCTGATACTCATATTATCTTAATATCTTATGTGTCTTGGCTCCGCCCAACACATGCAAGCCCAGAGGCGTAGCATTAGTTAAGACTTTCTTGGGAAATCAATTCATTTATGACTTGATACTGCGGTAAGAACGCCTCACACTCCGATGCCTGCGCACTTCAACTTCAGCTCACATGGACTCGTGTTGATTGTCTTATCCAACCAAAGAGATGCTCAAGAGACTCGGCCCAGCACTGATGTTAGTTCCAAAATTCACTCTCGCTTTTCTTCGGGTGTATGGGCAAGATTGAAGGGACGAGGATGAGTATTGCTCGTGGAATGACTTACCCCAAGATGCATCCGGCGCACATGAAGCGGCTTTTCAAACTTGTCAATGGCAACCCACACTGAAACTGCACGACAAAGCTTGTTTCCTACTTAGTCCCCGCCTTTGGCCTTCTGTGCCGTTTTTGAGAGATGTGCCAGTTCCAAAACTTCACTCTCGCTTTTCTTCGGGAGTATGGACAAGATTGGAGGGACAAGGACGAGTACTGCTCCTGCCGAAGTTATAGGGTTTGTCTCTGCAAACATGGCTTGGTAGTCTTGGAAAATATTTCAAGACATTTGAGCGTCGACAAACGGTGGAGCTGCCGTTTTTGGCAATGGAAAGGATGTTCACTGCTTTTTATTTTTGGCAGTCTGGCTTTGCCTGGTTTTTGCCTGCGTGTACTCCTCCAAGGGGGATAATGGAAGAGTTGTAAACTGCTTGGCCGGGCCGGCGGACCTTCGAAAACAAAAGAAACACGGACATCATGGACCTACTGTCTGGCAACTGTCTGCAAACGTCTCCAACGGACATTGCTGGGACAATTGGCAATGTGCCTAAGTGATGCAACAACTCGACTTTGCGAATTTTGAACGTGCGGAAATTTCAATTCCGCTTCCATTTGACTCATTGGGATTCGAAGGCAAGATTTTTTTTACAAGTGTCATGGGAAATGAGATGCTTACTGGATTGGGATGGATTTGGGATGATTTGGGTGTGTGTGTTGCCCCGCAGCGTGAGAGTTGCTACGAGCTGGTAGCACCTGCCCATGTCAGAATGTGCATCGTGACATCATCCCCTGCAATTCCTTGCTCCGGCAAAAAGGTGTTGAGAAAAGTTGTTGATTGGAAAGTTGAATACAATGCATGGCATTCCACNGGGATTCGAAGGCAAGATTTTTTTTACAAGTGTCATGGGAAATGAGATGCTTACTGGATTGGGATGGATTTGGGATGATTTGGGTGTGTGTGTTGCCCCGCAGCGTGAGAGTTGCTACGAGCTGGTAGCACCTGCCCATGTCAGAATGTGCATCGTGACATCATCCCCTGCAATTCCTTGCTCCGGCAAAAAGGTGTTGAGAAAAGTTGTTGATTGGAAAGTTGAATACAATGCATGGCATTCCACAATGCGGTATGACCAATTTCCATGGTGAAAATCCAGGAGCTGTTTCCATCCTGCACGGGCATGGCAAAAGCAACCATTTGGCAAACGGAGTGGGCAGTGATGGCAGTGAACTATGTTCAGTCACATTGATCCTTCATGTTGAATCATATTATCACCAAATCTGCGCTCCGTCTGCAAACGTCTCCAACTGACATTGCTGGGGCAGTTGGCAATGTGCGTAAAAGATGCAACAACTCGACTTTGCCATTTTGAACGTGCGGAAATTTCAAAATCTGCTTCCATTTGACTCATTGCAATTCGAAGGCAAGATTTTTTTTCAATGGTCATGTGAAATGAGATGCTTCTGGATTTGGATGGATTTGGGATGATTTGGGTGTGTGTGTGTGTTGCCCCGCAGCGTGAGAGTTGCTACGAGCTGGTAGCACCTGCCCATGTCAGAATGTGCATCGTGACATCATCCCCTGCAATTCCTTGCTCCGGCAAAAAGGTGTTGAGAAAAGTTGTTGATTGGAAAGTTGAATACTATGCATGGCATTCCACAATGCGGTATGACTAATTTCCATGGTTAAAATCAAGGAGCTGTTTCCATCCTGCACGGGGATGACAAAGGAGACATGGACCACAGTGAACTAGGTTCAGTCAAGGTATCAAGAATTCTGGCAACTGTCAACGCACATTGCTGGGACAGTTGGCAATGTGTCGAAGTACCGCATAAACTCGACTTTGTGAATTTTGGACGCGCGGAAGTTTCAACTCTGCTTCCACTTGACTCATTGAGATTCGCAAGGAAGTTTTTTTGCAACTGCTATCTGAAATCCGAGTAATCTGCAAAATAACAAGTGCGTAGAAGCGTCATTCTCATCCATGACTGCTCGCCACTACTTCGTCAGGAGTCTGTTTTTTTGAGCCAAGAGCTTGCTGCGCCTGCCGATCTTGAACCATGCAACGGGACATCATCCTCTGCAACGCCCTGCTCGGGCAAAAAGGTGTTGAGACAAGCTGTTGATTGAAAAGTTGAGTACTAAACATATCCGATTAATCTGCATAATAACAAGTGCGTAGAAGCGTCATTCTCATCCATGACTGCTCGCCGCTACTTCGTCAGGAGTCTGNGTTGAGACAAGCTGTTGATTGAAAAGTTGAGTACTAAACATATCCGATTAATCTGCATAATAACAAGTGCGTAGAAGCGTCATTCTCATCCATGACTGCTCGCCGCTACTTCGTCAGGAGTCTGTTTTGTTTGAGCCAAGAGCTTGCTGCGCCTGCCGATCTTGAACCATGCAACGGGACATCATCCTCTGCAACGCGCTGCTCGGGCAAAAAGGTGTTGAGAAAAGTTGTTGATTGGAAAGTTGAATACTAAGCATGGCGTTCCACAATGCGGTATGACTAATTTCCATGGTGAAAATCCAGGAGCTGTTTCCATCCTGCACGGGGATGACAAAGGAGACATGGACCACAGTGAACTAGGTTCAGTCAAGGTATCATGAAGTCTGCCATCTGTCCGCACACGTCTCCATCGGACATTGCTGGGGCAGTTGGCAATGAGCGGAAGTTTCAATTCTGCTTCCATTTGACTCATTGAGATTCCAGCGCTGCTAAATTCACCAAAAACAAAAATGATCAATGGAATTTCAGCTCACATGGACTCGTGTTGACTGTCCTTTCGAAGCAGAGAGATGTGCCAGTTCCAAAATTCACTCTCGCTTTTCTTCGGGAGTATGGACAAGATTGGAGGGACAAGGACGAGTATTGCTCGTGGAATGGCTTACCCCAAGATGCATCCGGTGCACATGAAGCGACTTTTCAAACTTGTCAATGGCAACCTACACTGAAACTGCACAAAGCTTATTTCCTACTGAAGTTATAGGTCTACGGTAGTGCAATTCTATCCGCAGGATCAACGCAGTTCAATTCAGACCCCGGCCCCATCAATCCCCACAGGGTATCATTTGTATTGCACAAGTTGTATCAAACACACCCTTTTCCTAGCATATGGGCAGCTTTCACGACACTTGGACATATTCCTGATTTTGGATCTGCAAACTTTCCCCCTTATCTGATCGGCACCCTTAAAGTTAGTGGAACCTCCCAAAAAAGTTTTGCACGGTGCTTTTCCTGCATGTCGAAGTCCAACCGGCTTAAGGTAAAGTTTGTCTCTGCAAACATGGCTTGGCAGTCTTGGAAATTATTTCAAGACAGGGTGCCAATTTGAGCGTCGACAAACGGTGGAGCTGCCGTTTTTGGCAATGGAAAGGATGTTCACTGCTTTTTATTTTTGGCAGTCTGGCTTTGCCTGGTTTTTGCCTGCGTGTACTCCTCCAAGGGGGATAATGGAAGAGTTGTAAACTGCTTGGCCGGACCGGCGGACCTTCGAAAACAAAAGAAACACGGACATCATGGACCTACTGTCTGGCAACTGTCTGCAAACGTCTCCAACGGACATTGCTGGGACAATTGGCAATGTGCGTAAGTGATGCAACAACTCGACTTTGCGAATTTTGAACGTGCGGAAATTTCAATTCTGCTTCCATGTGACTCATTGGGATTCGAAGGCAAGATTTTTTTTTAATTGTCATGGCAAATGAGATGCTTACCGGATTGGGATGGATTTGGGATGATGTGGGTGTGTGTGTTGCCCCGCAGCGTGAGAGTTGCTACGAGCTGGTAGCACCTGCCCATGTCAGAATGTGCATCGTGACATCATCCCCTGCAATTCCTTGCTCCGGCAAAAAGGTGTTGAGAAAAGTTGTTGATTGGAAAGTTGAATACTATGCATGGCATTCCACAATGCGGTATGACTAATTTTCATGGTGAAAATCCAGGAGCTGTTTCCATCCTGCACGGGGATGGCAAAAGCAACCATTTGGCAAACGGAGTGGGCAGTGATGGCAGTAAACTATGTTCAGTCACATTGATCATGTTGAATCGTATTATCACCAAATCTGCGGGCCGTCTGCAGACGTCTCCAACAGACGTTGCTGGGACAATTGGCAATGTGCGTAAGTGATGCAACAACTCGACTTTGCGAATTTTGAACGTGCGGAAGTTTCAAATCTGCTTCCATTTGACTCATTGGGATTTGCAAGGAAGTTTTTTTGCAACTGCTATCTGAAATGAGATCACAATCTACATATACACAAGTGCGCAGAAGCGTCATTCTCATCCATGAGGGCTCGCTACTTTGGCAGGAGTCTTGTTTTTCTTGAGTGAGTCAATTCCTCCGCAACGCCCTGCTGAGGTAACACAGCCCAGTGTCTGGGAGAAAAGCGTTGATTAAACTTGCTGATTGGAGAGTTGGCTCGCCAATTGGCTCTCCAGTCATAGCAGGCATGCTTTGGCACTATGACGCGCAGTTCGGATCAAGCTCCTTGCCTCACTCGCACCTTTGTTTCACCGTGAGGACAATGAAACAATGTCAAACACAAGAACAGTTCAGCCAAATGATTGGCTGGAGTGAGCGAGTGTTCTACCACAAACGTGCGCACCGAGCCTGCTTTGTGTGTTGATTATTTTCATTACGTCAAGAGAGTCAAGAACAATGTGCAGGAGTCGGCAGGAGTCACAAATTGGGACACAGCTTTCCGCAAAGCACAAAGCGCGACATACCACGGTGCTGCGCAAGTGATCCATATCATGGTGAAAACGAGGAGCTGTCTCGATCTTACATAAGGATGACAGAAAAGTCACGAACCTCTTGGCAAAGGAAATGCGTTAGTCATACCTAGAGATTCCAAACGCCACAGAATTTTCGTGCCACTCAGCGCAAACCAGGTTTTTCCAGATGGCGCCAAATATTTTTGGGTTGCGCCGTGCTTTAAGAATGGACACCTTTTCCTCTTTTGGCAGTTTTAGAGATGTCAAACCATCCTTGGCTTGCTTTCTGAAGCTTTGTAGTTGCGCCATGTTTGCATGTGGTTGCGCCATGTTTGTGTGTGGTTACGCCGTTCTTGCCCGTGATCAAACTCGCTTCCTCCATTCCACTAGTAGTTGTGTTTTTGTGGAATGATGGGATTTCGCATGGTTGCGCCATGTTTTTCCAATTGCGCTATGTTTTTGCAGATGCGCCGTGTTTTATAGATGCACCGTTATTTTTTGTGTTTTCGGATTGCGCCACAAATTTTGGGAGCAAGATTCCCTAGGTATTATTTGGCAAAGTGGCCTTCGTTTTCTGGCTTTGCTACCAAAACAAGTGCAAGGCCTTGAGCCAAGTAAGCAAGTAGTCTGCCTAGGTGCTGCAGAGCAAATGTCCGGAAGTCTCAATTCTGCTTCCGTTTGCTCATTTAACCTTTTGACCCATTACAACTTGCAAACAACTGGAAAATTGAAGAATCTTGCTGTGGATATATATTCTATTCAACCCTATTCCAGTATTCCTTTTGACTGGAAGGATGCAAATCTGCTCCTTTGATCTCTTTTGTACTCAATAAGACTTGATGGGTTCTTTCTCCAACTGCAGCATCGCCTGGAAGCAGCCGCAGATCACAGCACTTCCCTCTGCAGAGGGGCACTGCTGAGACAAAGCACGGTGTGTCGAATGTCTTATCTGTCTTGGCCCCGCCCAACACATGCAAGTCTGGAGGCGTAGCATGAGTTGCTTTATGTCTGGCTGCGCTCGGCCAAATCAAAATGAAATCTGGAAGAGTGACAAATGCTTAGAGAGTGGAAGGGGACCAGGATGAAAATGCACCCGCAAATATCTGCAGCCCAAGAACTTTTTACACAAAGTCTCCAATTTTTTTCGACTCCACAGTGGACGGAAAGCAAAGGCTTTCTAGCCACTTTTCGCAGAAACCTCAGAATCGTGGCTAGATTGATCTGCTATTCTTGCTTCAGTAGATTGATGCGCCTGCGCCAAACCATCCAAACCTACATGCAAAAAACGCATCTGCTGTCGGCTTGCTTTGAAGAATGCCTTCACTCAAACTCATGTAGCCTTCTGCAATGAGACGGATCTCCTGCAAGCTGTTCGCTGAGGGCTGCGAAAAAGCTGTCTCAAGATGTCTCAAGTTAGCGAAAGGCACCGGCATCTTGCCATTGAAGCAAACTTGAGAGCCCACACGACGGATGCCAAACAAAGCTTGACCAGAAGGGCTGGTTCAGGGGAAATTCC